>JAFMPE010114224.1:0-25975 GCA_024759925.1 Ficus religiosa | reverse complement strand
CCCCCCCCCCCATCAGTCTTCCCCCCCCCCCCCCCCCCCCCCCCAACTGAGAAATCGCCAGACGATGAAACCGCCCGCTAACCTTCCACCAGTGGTACTAATTACAAATCAATTTTTATTTTTATTTTTTTTTGAATTTTTATTTTTTAATTAAAAAAATTAATAAAAGTAAGGAATTCGATTTTTTTTTTTTTAAGCTACACTCCTATAGATAAATGTTTATTTTAAATTTTGTACACTCTTTAAATTTTATCCATTGGATTAAACATCAATGGTCTTAGATGAAGCTTGACTTGCAAGATATATAGAAGGAGTTTTATCACATATTTTCCCAATAAAATAAACTATAAACATAAAGAGTATCTACCTTGTCTCCTAAAGCTACATTCCTGTACATTCCATAGGAGCACCTTTTTTTTTTTTTTTTTTTTTTTACGCTAATCTTATTATGTTACATAACAAGTAAAAGTATGCATTATATATATAAAAAACATAAATTACAAGAATTATGAGTAAAATAAATATTTAGGGGAATTAACTTTAACTAATTTTAAAAGGAGAGAATTTGTGGTACAGCTCATTTATGGAGCATTATCTATAGTTATCATTTTATAGACCGTCGTGAAGAAATCAAACATTCAAAGATGTAGAAGAACACACAACCTCTAGTGCATACTACTGCACCAAATAAAAGTTTATAAAACTGAAATGCCTAAAATATTCCCAACTGCCATCTCTTCCAATCATCCAAGCTTCTTTCGCTGGAAAAAATGGCTACATCTATGGAGCAAAAAGAAAAAATGACAACCTCAATGAAGCAAATCCAATCGCAAGGATTCCCATGAACGTTAGAAATCAATGAAACTCCAGATCCGTTGAACTCCAAACCCGTCACGAGATCTCCAAAGAGTTATGTCTTTCGTCGGCTACCCTCCCCGTGCCATGGCTATTGGCCCCCCGATTTTGAAGTCACCAGGCGTCGCTCAACTCATGCTATTGCTGGCTATCACTCAACGAAGTCGGAAAAGAAGCCTCTTGGTTTGCGAAGAGCTTCGTAACCCCATTCCGATTTTATACAAAATCTCTAAACAGGATCTCCGGCGATAATGTGCGTTGAACGATGGCCGAAGGGAGGAGATTTTCTGGCCGGAGGGAGTTGTAATGGTGGCTGATGGGTTTGTGTATTGAAGAACATTTGTGAACAAAAAATATAAAATAAAATAAAAAATAAATTTAAAATTGAAAAAGAAAAAAAAAAAGATTGTGTGTTTGTTAAAGTATATTAACATTGGTATGCCTTACTTCATAATAACTTGTTTTTCCATGCCATTATAATGGATCAAGCTCTATCAATAATTACTCTTAAGAAGTCTTTACTACATATTCTCTCTTTGAAAAGTTAAAGAGTGGACCAGACAAAAAAGTGCAAATGGAGTGGAGCGCATGCGAGAAGAGCAAATTCCCCCAACCAACTGGAAGAATCTGACACTTCAATCATTGGGTCCCAAAAAAATAAAATTATTAAAACTAAAAAAAGAAAAAAAAAAGAATTTCTTTTTTAGTAAATATATTTCAAAATCAGATGCGGCAGGGCACATGCCAAGTCCAAGTGACCGTTGTTAGGACCAAAAAATAAAAGTAAAATAAAAATAAAAATTGGCATATGGCAAAAAAAAGTGATATTCACTCGCTCCCCATGATCCAACGGTCACATTTCACTAGCCGTTACGTTTGAAAAAAGAAAAAAAAGAAAAAAAAAAAAAAGCCAAGCCCAAGCCCAAAGCCAGCCAGACAGGCAGACAAACTCACTATTATTTAGAGCAGAAGAAGAAGAATAAAGAAGACGAAGAAGAAGAAAAAAAGAAGAAGAGCTTCCCTTATTTCTACTTGTTCTTCTTCAAATCTACCCACTTGGGGGTTCGGTTTCGATTCGGTTCACCGTTGAGCAGAGAAAGAATGGTTCTTTCCGACGAGAATAGCCGGAATCTGATCAGACCCACAAGTTTTCAAGGTGGTTAGAACCGTTTGATCTGGTCAATCAAATCTGGCTTTGAACTTAATGGTGATGTGAAAAATGGTGTGTAAAAAGTCTAACATTCTGACTTGGGTTTTTTTTTTGGGTAAATAATTTTTGTAGGAGGAGTAGAAAATATGAAGTTTGGCCAGGAGATTAGTAGGCAGAACAGGAGGGCATTAGGGGTCATTAATCAGAGTTTAGTGGGAGGTCAACCATACCCTTGTGTTGTTAACAAGAGAGGCTTCTCAGAGTAAATTTTTTTTTAATTTTCATTTTTCCTCTTTTTCGATTTTTTTTTTTTTTTTTTTTTTTTTTTTTTGGTTTTATCTTCTTGCTTTCTGAAATTGGGTTTTTTGAATTTTGCTTTATCATTCAGTAATCAGGAAATCTGTGAAAAGAAGCAGGCAGATCCAGCTCATAGACCAATTACCAGGTTAGATTTCAAAACATGAACCCTTTTAAGTTATGAAATTCAGGTTAAAATTTAAAATTCTGATTTTTTTTCCTTTTTCAAATATAGGAGATTTGCTGCACAAATTGCAAGCACAAAACAATCTTGCCTTGAGGTAACCTCCCCCCACACCACACACCCCCACCCCCCCCTCTAAAATTGTATTTGGATTACTTTAAAAAGACATGTCTAAAAATTAGTGGCTAATGGTTTAAATCCAACTAGGGAGCAAAGAAGAAGGCAAGCTCATCATCAATCTCAAACCCAAATGGATTTGGTGAGAGCATCTTCATAGATGAGGAATGCAAGTCACCCAAGGACCAGCCAGTTCCCATGTTCTTGGAACAACCCGAAGAAGCAATGTCCGATGAAACTCATCATATGGTTGGTATCTCTCTCTCTCTGGAAAACCAAAGATATTTTTGAATTAGATTTGCCTTTTTGAAGTTGGTAAATCCCATCAAGTGACATTCTTCTTGTTCCTGTTAGGAGGAGATTGAAATGGAGGACATAGCGGAAAAAGAGCCCGTTGCGGATATTGACAGCAGCGACGCAAAGAACCCGCTTGCAGTTGTTGATTATGTTGAAGATATCTATGTTTTCTATAGGAAAACGGAGGTAATATTGGTTTAGGTCAATAAAAAGGTCTATTTTTTCTGTCCTCATTCTTTTTTTAATTTGACGGGTTTGGAATTCAAACTCTGGACTTTAACATTAGATGCGGATGTGAATTTTACCCGTAGGCTAAGCAGGAAAAAATGAATTTTATTACGGTTTCATTTGACAAAATCTTTTGTCCTATGCAGGGATTAAGCTGTGTCTCACCCAACTACATGACACAACAATTTGACATTAATGAGAAGATGAGGGCTATATTAATTGACTGGCTAATTGAGGTTCGTATAACAACTAATTTTCCTAAAATGTTAATTGGGGTTATCTTTCAACATTAAATTCGATGTCGTAGAATACTGTTGTAGCATCAATGTGCAAATACGAAGCATTTTTAATCCGCTTTTCTCCAATAAAACAGGTGCATGACAAGTTTGAGCTCATGAAAGAGACATTGTTTCTGACTGTTAATCTGATAGACAGATTTTTGTCTAAACAAACAATTGTAAGAAAGAAGCTTCAGTTGGTTGGACTTGTTTCGATGCTCTTGGCGTGCAAATACGAGGAAGTTTCTGTTCCAGCTGTTGGCGATTTGATTCTCATATCAGATAAGGCTTACACAAGAGAAGAAGTTCTTGAAATGGTAATCTCTTCTCCTATGCTTATTCTTTGTTTACAAGAACATACATTTTGCCTAATTCAAAAAAGTTTTGACTTACGTTTCTATAACTAAACCCTGCAGGAGAATTTGATGCTCAACACATTGCAGTTCAACATGTCAGTTCCCACACCCTATGTCTTCATGAAAAGGTTCCTCAAGGCTGCTCAATCTGACAAAAAGGTCAGTTCTTGTTTTCGCGCCTTCGACGAAAATACGTCTGTCATAACAAGGACGGAATTGAAAAGGAAGTAGAATAAGCATCTTTCAATGGCTTCATAGAATCCATGGGTATTAATGTTAGCATGATTCTATTATAATATCTTACCATAACTTATGATCTCGAAACAGCTTGAATTACTATCCTTCTTCTTGATCGAGCTTTCACTTGTGGACTACGAAATGCTCAAGTTTCCGCCATCTTTGTTGGCCGCTGCTGCGGTCTACACCGCTCAATGCACTCTTTATGGGTTCAAGCAGTGGAGTAGGACCTGTGAGTGGCACACAAACTACTCTGAAGACCAGCTTCTGTGAGTATTGATTCTGTTCTTTATCATCCAAGTGCTATTCATTTAGTAAAAAACTACATACATAATCCACTAACCGTGTCAAGTCCTATTTTATTGAAGGCTTTTTCTTTCGGTAATTATCTTCACCAGCTATTTTTATAGTTGGTAATGTGTGTTTTTTCTCGGAATTATGCGCAGAGAATGCTCGGGAATGATGGTGGGGTTCCACCAGAAGGCTGCAACAGGAAGACTAACAGGAGTACATAGAAAGTATTCAACATCAAAGTTCGCCTACACTTCAAAATTTGAACCAGCAAACTTTCTTTTGCAGACTCAGCAATAATAACAGCAAGCAGGCCGCCATGTGAAGGCATAGCTAGCTTAGCTACAACTAACAATAACCAACCATGACGATTCTATAACCGGAGTTGACGACAACGACGACGATGACGATCTGGATGTTGGGGGATTGATTGGAAACTACGCACATAATAATTGAGCAACTTGGGTTGCACTTGGGGGGGAAATTGGGGGGAGTTATTACTCTTAGATTTCTATTTCTAAGCCTGCATATCCCGGTTGTTAATGTCTCTACAGCCATTGTTCATTATTTTTAATTCTATGTTCCAATTGAGCATAATACTACTTCATTTGTATTATTTGTCGTTTGTAATCTGTAATCTTTAATTGTTCACTTTGAATAATAATGTGACAATATCATACACAAGATTCTTCCTCTTCCTCTTCCTCTTCCTCTTCCTCTTCCTTTTTTTTTTTTTTTTTTTTTTTTTTTTTTTTTGGGGTCAATGAAACTGGCCATGACACATTTTGTTTTGGCTCTTTTCTTTTATCCTGTGAAATGGCTCTATATCCTTCCTGAGTTTGCAATTTCAACTGGGAAACTGTTTGTCATAGGAGAAATGTACAAGCAATAAAATATAGAAAAAAAAAAAATGTTCCAACTGGGATAGTACATTAGGATTGAGCATGATTTTATTATCAACTTTGAAACACTATATCAAAAATTTAGCCTAGCTGATGTTTAAAATGTGGGCTGGGATGGGGTAGACCGCTCTTTTATTGGGTCGTTTTTTCTCGAAGAATTTAGATCTGCCACAGTAATATAAAAATTTCAATAGACAGCAAGAAAAAGAAAAAGTTGAGTTCTCAAGTGAAGGTAATTGGAGAGTAGGAGATGAAAAAAGCATTGGGAAACTTCCTGTGGGCTTCTCAAAATCGTGGGCAGCAGAAGCAAAATAAATTCAAATATATATATTTCCTGATGTACAAGAAATGCCAAACACATTAAAACGACATCATTCACAATAAACGACACATTTTTTCCCCTTTGCCCTGACTCTACGTTTTACCAACCAAGGGGCCAAACCAAACCCATCGAAAGCGACCATTTTTATTTTCTGATCTCCACTTTGAACATCCTTTTTTTTTTTTTTTAGCTGAAACTCCACTTGGAAATATCTGATTTTCTATTATTACATATATTATTTTTCAGATATATACATATATATATATGTATATTTGTCCAAATAGATTCAGATCTTTGCCACCAAACACAGACGAGGCAATTGGCAAACATTTTTCTTCTTACGCAAACACAAACACAAAAACAAACACCTTTCTTCTTACAAAACACTCTCTCTCTCTCTCTCGCTCTCTACCCTCGCCGCCACCATGTCCATGGCAATGTCATCAACCTCCTCTTCAACCACTCCTCACTCCCTCCTCCTCCAAAACCAAACCCACCTCCGCCGCCTCTCCACTCCCTCCTCCGCCGTCTTCTTCCCCCGCAGCACCCGGATCTCCACCTCCATCACCTGCACCGCCGCCACCCAGAGTCCCCCACCTCCTCCGGCCCAAGCCCAAGCCCAGGCCCAAGATCGGGTCTTCAACTTCGCAGCCGGGCCGGCGACCCTGCCGGAGAGGGTCCTGCTGAAGGCGCAGTCGGAGCTCTACAACTGGCGCGGATCGGGGATGAGCGTGATGGAGATGAGCCACAGAGGGAAGGACTTCCTCTCCATCATCAACAAGGCTGAGTCCGACCTCCGAGCCCTCCTCGGAATCCCCGAAGACGACTACGCCGTCCTCTTCCTCCAGGGCGGCGCCACCACCCAGTTCGCCGCTATCCCCTTAAACCTCTGCAAGCCTGACGATCAGGTCGACTTCGTCGTCACCGGATCTTGGGGAGACAAGGCTTTCAAGGAGGCCCAGAAGTTCTGTAAGCCGAATTTGATCTGGTCCGGGAAGCCCGAGAAGTATACCAAGATCCCGACGTTTCAGCACTTGGAACAGAGCGAGCACGCCAGGTAATTGCGTAAAGGTCCCAATGAAACTTTTCTTCTCATTTTTTCCTGCCTTAAAATTCTTGATTTATGAATTCATTCTATAGGTTTTTTTATTTTTTATTTTTATTTTTATTTTTATTTTTATTTTTTTTAAGAATTATGTCCTTAGATTTTATTTTTACTTATGTATTAGCGTCAATAAAATGATAACATCCATGGAAATTTTATCTTGAATTAGAGTTTTCTTTCACTTTCTGAAGTAGTATAGATTATGCATGCCATGGTTTTTACTGCTAATGTGCCACAAAAATGATATGTGTGTGTGTGTGTAATGAGATTCTATTAGTATGTGTACCGTTAGTTTTGTTTAAATTTTAGTTTAACCCATGCTTAGAAGAATTTTGTGTCTCTGACCCGGCAGGTATTTGCATATATGCGCCAATGAGACCATCCATGGTGTTGAGTTCAAGACCTACCCTACTCCCCGAAACGGCCTTCTTGTCGCCGACATGTCGTCAAATTTCTGCTCCAAACCCGTCGACGTGACTAAGTTTGGTGTGATCTATGCGGGAGCGCAGAAGAATGTGGGGCCATCCGGTGTCACCATTGTGATCGTAAGGAAAGATCTTATCGGGAACGCGCAAGAGAAGACACCGGTGATGCTTGACTACAAGATCCACGCCGACAACAACTCGCTCTACAACACGCCTCCTTGTTATGGGATCTACATGTGTGGGTTGGTGTTTGAGGACTTGTTGGAGCAGGGCGGTTTGGAGGAGGTGGAGAAGAAGAACAAGCACAAGGCCGACTTGCTCTACAAGGCCATCGACGAGAGCAAGGGGTTCTACCGATGCCCAGTAGAGAAGTCAGTGAGGTCGTTGATGAACGTGCCCTTCACGCTTGAGAAGTCGGAGTTGGAGGTGGAGTTTGTGAAGGAGGCTGCCAAGGAGAAGATGGTGCAGCTCAAGGGACATAGGTCAGTGGGAGGCATGAGAGCCTCCATATACAACGCCATGCCTTTGGCTGGGGTTGAAAAGTTGGTTGCTTTCATGAAGGATTTCCAAGCAAGGCATGCTTGAAATTCAGTCACTATCATATTACTTTCTTTGTTTACTTTTGGGGTGTTCTTTTTTTTTTTTTTTTTTTTTTTTTCAAATATTTACTTTTGGGGTATTCCTTTTCTTTTTTTTGGTTATTATTTTTGAAATGGTTGGATTGTGGGTCAATGCTAGTGAGAAATAATCAAAGAATGTTAGTCCCTAGTATTTCTTTTTTTTTTTTTTTTAGTGATGAAGGGCTCAATAGTGCAATTGTTGTCTCATTTAACCAAATTGGAAGGGATCATATTATATCAATTTTGCGGAAAGAAAGTGTAACTTTTGTTCCATTTAGAAGGAAAAAAAATAAAGAGCACAAGAATTTTTGCTCGAGTAATCAACAAATTTCATCTTTTTTATGTTGAACTAGAGCCTTACCGAGTTGACAAGAAAATTGAGTCTCTCTCTCTTTCTAATCACTTTTTTAGTCATTTTTCTACGAAGCATAAGAAAATATGTCTATTTCGGATGAGATTAACTTTTCTAATTATATTGCTATGTTAAATAACCCATGTAACTTGGTTTTGAAAATGAACACAAACGTAACTTATCGAAAAAGCTGTCGGTGCAAAATCTGTCAGTGTGAGTCTCACAGTCTCAATTTCCAATTTCATTCAAGTGAAAATGAGTCAATAAATCCAAGATTGCCTGTAAAAAAAAAAAAAAAAAAAAAAAAAGGACTTGATTTTGTTGCCGGCTATCAACTACCAGACCGTCTCCAGTTCACTCAGCTCCAAGATCTGGCGATTGACGTGATTGACCCATACTCTAAGCATCCACATCAGAAGTTAATTCCCGACAAAGAAAAAAGAAAAAAGAAGCAGAAAAAAAATAACTTAGGAATCCAAACACATCTAATTTTTTTGTGAAAGAAAACACATAAAACTGTTTCAAAAATGAGTCAAAGGAGATGTCAAATAGGACTAAAATGTATTCACATCAAAAACACACTTTCATCAAATTACACCAAAGGTAATTTATTAGCCTCAGACTTTACCTTCTTGACAAGTTGGCCTTCGTTCAAGTATTACTCTCCCAAAATACTCATTTTAAAATCATACATTTTCACCAGTACTCTTTAAAAATAATTCTCAAAAATCAAAAAATCAGCTTTTTATGACATTTCTCCTGACTGCCAAAATGTTCTCCGTCCCTCTAAAGAATTGACGTATAAAATTCTCCCCTGTAGTGGTTCTTTACAATTTCTTGTGGTCTAACAAAACAATAATATAATGCTACAAAAGAATACAAGTTACTAAGACAGACCCCCGCCTCCGCTTCGAACTTGGTAAGGTAACCGAGCAGCAGACTTTACTTTACCTGCATCTAAATTGCAGCAATCAGTGGTTCCAGGAAACAAGTAGCCAATTTTGCTGCAGTTGGACTGCAGTAACACGCGGTTCTCAAGTGACCAAATAATCCTCTGCATCCGCTCTGCAATTATGCGAATGAGAATCTTGAGAAAAGAGAGCGACCAGATCCTGAAGCATCACCCGAGGGGCTGGGAAGAGCCTCTGCAGACGTTCGATACGCTTGTTGACACTTCAGTATCTGCGTTAGCCAATCAAAGCAGAAATTGACCCCAAATAGGTGATAATTGATAGGATCCAGAGAATAGCATATGATTACGCACACAAAATGTACAAGAAACTGAAGAAATGAATCAGCTTTATCGAAGAAAATAGCCCCAAGGCTTCAAAGACTACTCACTCTCCCCTCCAAATTGGTTACCCAATAATTGCCTATCCCACTAGCTGAATTTCCATCTATTAATGCTCTCTCATTATCTCCACTATTTCACCAACTAATTTCTAAGTAACAACTTTTAACAGCTTAACCAACCAAACTGCTACCCAAGTCCTATCAATAATCTATCTAAAATAACCAGTGAGAAGCTTTTTGGAACCTTCCAGAGTGATCAGGTTCTGAACTCCGTTAATTTTCAACATCTCAAATAAAACTTGAAATATCGACCTCCAAGAATGAACTGCATCAGATATGCAACATACAGACATGACAATTTGTATATTTAGTCCCAGCCCTGCCAATATGACCGTAGTTTTATACACTTTCCAGAAATTCCCTGAGAAGTCTATTTTATCCCAACCAAATCAAATTGCCAGACCTAAAAATGTACATTCTTATACTGAATTGCGGTCAGCAAGTTTTTCAGAGAGTAATGACCTTTCTGATCTCCTCAATACTAATCGTGTATCAATCAGAGAGTCCATGCTGAGAACAACTGCAAATATTTACGCGTTTCAAATGCAATAATCATAGGGTATAGGGTTTTACCTCTTCAGGACTAAATTGAAGCAGCATTCCGATCACAGGTAGTAAAGCCTCCACTTCACCTATTTTTAGATAACAGAAAATACAAGCACTTTTCGGTATCACTAAGAAGGGGAAGAAAATAGAGGAAAAGAGAGAACGTTACTTTTGTATTTGTTACACCAATACTGTGGTAAAGATACCTGTTTCAAGGAGCTTTAATATAACATTTTTCAAGTATGTCAAATCTACTCCTTCCCTCTTCTGCGTTCTATCCATGTTGCGGAGTTCTTCCTTCAACATGGCTTCCTGTAGTCATATTTTTTTAAAAAAACAATCAATAGCAAGCAATAACAATAACCTCCAAACAAAATAAATAAATAAATAAATAAGAAGAAATCCGCACAAGCCCAGGCTTCCTAATACCTGCTGGCTATGGAGGCGATTCTCACGTTCTAGCTCTTCAATTTCTTCCTGAATTATTTATTGAAATATAAAAATAAAACTTATTTACTAAACTGAAACACAGCATCAGAAGTGCATTTCAGAAAGCTAGTTATGTCTAGATTGGACTACATACTTGAAGTGCTAGAATGTGTCGTTGCGACTGTGCAAGCTCCTCCTCTCTCTGGGCTTGTTGCCTCGCCAATAGCTGAAATCGGTCATATGAGTAAGCACAAAACATGTTTGGATTTAATTTATCAAGCAAAACTCTGAAGAAGATGCAACACAAAGATAGCAAAATATCCCGGAAACAGGCACAGGGTCTTTAAAAAATCTCCATGAGTATCTAGAACATGCAGACACAAGTTGGAAGTAGATTGTGTATCCCCATTTTGATTGAAATTCTATTAGCTAATATTTGTTGAAATTCATTGCAACAAAGAATTCAAGACAAAATGTGCATACCAAAATCTGTTGTTCTGCAATAGAGGCGCTTAAACCGGATGCATCCTGTTTCTGCAAGCCTGATCATACCAGTTTAATGTAACATACAAGTTAAAATCCATAAGTTACCCCAACTTTTCAATATCTACTACTATTGTATTAGACTAGGAAACGGAAAAGATGAAACAGCACTGAGACTGTCCTCATACCTGTGTCGTAAATGTCATTCTGATCAGCCTGAGATTGTTTACATCATTGCAAGTCAACATAATTACGGATATTAGACAGAGAAAATAACAAGGAGGAGGAAAATAAGGACCAAGTGACAGATTTTGGATAATGCATAAGGTTAGATGTACATGAGATTTAAAAAAGTAAAGGACGCCTACTTTTGGTCTTGATTCCAAAGATCGCTGAAGATCCTTATTATCATCTAAAAGTCTAGAGATTTCATTATCCTTCTCCTCAATCATCCTATCAGCAAGATCACGAAATGAATTGTGCTCTTCCTACAAATTAACAATTCAGCTTAACATCCAACCCCAAATGATTAAAAAAAAAAAAAAAAAGATGTCAAAGCTAGAAGGAGCCTGAGGATAATTAAGTACCTTCAATTTTTTATACCGTTGCTTGAGATCCCCCAATTCCTTCTCTAGTTCTTCACTAGAAGAAGCCTCAATTTGATCTTTTAGCGCATCATATCTTGCTGTAAAAGTTGTAATTACAATTTGCCATCAGATTTTAACCTACGTGCGTTTTCAAAGGGAAACTTAAAGGAGCAAAAAGAACACAAGAAAATAATTAAAGAAAATATTTACATTGCCACATTTCTTCTAAGTTACGAAGGTTCCTTTCCCATGATTCCCTTTCTGATAGATGGCGGGCATTGGTGGAATCAAGCTTTGCTTCTAAGCCCTTGATCTGCTGCTTGAGAGTGGTAAGAGCTGTTTCTCTATGACAAACAGGGAATTGAAAACTTCAAAATGATGTTTACACTAGAAAAAAACAACGCTAATATGCATGTAAAAATTCAACAAGTTTATGAAGAGCTTAAGACTTCATGAAATATGACAAACTATTTTTGAGAAGAGGGTAGAACACGTAGTTATTTATGATGAAATGAATGATACTTCTCATAAATGAATGAAACTTCTCATTAACAGTTTTACCTTTCTGCAAGTTCTTTTTCATGATTAGCCAGAGTCACCTGAAGATCTTGAAGGGCTCTATCTCTTTCAGCACATGTTAACGATACTTCCTTTTCAGCCTCCTAAAGAAAGACATTAAAAAAAAAAAAAAAAAAAACGAGAACTAGAAGAATTAGCATTTTCCCACATCAACCCAAGTCTTTCTTTTCCTTCTAATTCAAAAAAAATAAAAATATAAACAAAAAAACACGAGCATGTACTCTAAGTGCTTCCTCAAGAGCTTTGACTTGGTCGGAGTCTTTAGAAGCAGCCAGCTCTGCATCCTTCTTTTGCAAAAGTGCATGAGCACGAACTTTATAAGCGGAAAATTCAGTTTCAAGGCGGTGGATCTGCAAGATTAAAAAATTCATATAATCAGGAAATGAGTTGGGAAACAATCCAAATCAAGAAACTTCAGATTCAACACATGGCAGCTATAATTTCACGTGTAGCTGATAGGAACTCTAATATCCTAAGGATTTCAATAGAGAAAACCACCCTGCACCAAGATAACAGATATAACAGAACATATAGATCAATATTCTCTGGCTAACCCCTCCAACTAACTCCTAACAAACTTGCAACTGAGCTAACTAACAAAACTAACCTAAATTCTATCCGTAGTGAAGGAACACCTTAACCCTTGACTTATAATGAGTACCCATCATGAAAACAGAAGCCATAAACAATTCTATTTCAAAACAAACTAGAAATCTTCTCTCGGCAACAGAATTCATGCATAATCCCAGTTCAATGCCAACTCTTTTTTTTTTTTTTTCCCCCTCCATTAATGACGAGAAGGGATAACTAGCATTGATCCTCCATTAATGACGAGAAGGGATAACTAGCAGTTCAATGCCAACTCTTTTGTTTTTATTGTATTGCCAGACCAATGCAGTGACTGTGCCATCCAAACTGCCGTAGTTGGCAGCTCCATTTCAATATTATGTTCTCAAGTATATTATAAGAATCTAGAGAAAACAAGGAAATTGGTTTAAGAAAAAATTGAATGTCGTATCGTGATACCTCTTTTCTGGCAGCTGCTAGTTCAGCATCCTTCGCATTAAGTACTTGGGTTTGCGAGGATACTTCTGATTCCAATTGGCCTGGTCGATTGAAAAAGCATGGTTTAGTATTACGTATACGTGTAAATCAACAGATGAAAACCATAACAGGAATAGAAGTATACTTCTGAACTTAGCTGCTTCAATTTCAGCACGTATACAGTTATTCTCAGCAATTTCCAGTTTCATTTTAAGTGCCTGGGATGTAGCTTCCCAGCTCTCCTTTTCTTTCTTCTGAAAGCACAAATATCTCTAATAGTTTAATAACAAAGTCACTCCTTAAAAGGGTAGCATGTTTCAGCAAGAAAGGCCAGACTACACAGACCGACAACTAACAACAATTATGTATTGCAATGGCTCTTTAAGTATTAATTCCATTTCATAGCACTCAGTTAATATCCAGATTAGGTGACACGATATAACCCCTCTTGAAAGAAGCATATTTCAAAAAGCTCCTAAACCGTAATGCAACGATGATACTGAAGTTAGTTTAAACAGCATGCATGCGAACAAATTTATTGGATGCGAAGCAAACTTATCAGCAAACAACTAACACATGGTAGGTCTACGACATATCATCAATAAACATTGAAGTAAAAAAAAAAAAAAGAAAAAAAAAAAAAGAAAACCACACACACATCCAATGGCCCCCAATATGGATAATCATAACTTTTTGCATAACAGAACTTGGAGTTCATACATGCTCATCTCTCAAGTGAGCAATCTCTCCTTTTACAGTTTCCACAGCAGCTCTAAGTCGTGCTGCTTCACCTGTTGACGCTGCATCCATTTCTGCAATCTTCGATTCCTTCTCTGCAACCAGCATCTGGAGAAAAAAGTCTCATTTCTGTTAAAGATGATCTGATATTGTAAAATCTAGGAAATCCTGAACAATCAAGCAGTAAAATTTGTAAACTGAAAAATTCTGGGAGACTAGAGAAGGCTCAAGGATTGCACTGGTAAGCTAGTTAAAGGAGCCATGAAAATATCTAAACTTTAGCTGAATACATGGTCATTTGAAGATCAAATTATGAGGGTATAATGCTGGGAATGGATTCAGTAGAGATTAGATATTCTAGTCAATTGAAGTTAACTACTGTATAGGTGGGAAGAAAAGTCCACAAAGAAAGCTCGTCAAATCAAGCACAAAATTTTGTACTAAGCTTGGATAAACATAATAATGATTGTTGCTAAATGCGCTTCATTTTGAAAATTATAGGAGAAATGAATCCATCTCGTCAACATTTCAGATCAATAAGTAGCCCCACTGTCAACCATGTGGAACATGAAACGGATATTATAATAAAAAATACTCACCTGAAGTGAAGAAATAGTTTCGGTTGCTTTACTTCTATCCAAAACGGCATCAGCCAGTTGGGCTTCCAAGCTTTCCAAGTTCTGAATGAAACATGGACAAAGCATGGATAAGGCAATGTTCTTGATGAAATAAAAAATGAAAACAAAAAAAGGGGGGGGGGGGGGGGGGGGGTGGCCGCGTGGGGCTCATGTTTAACAATGAAAACAACATTTAAGGCAAGTGTGAGAAGTTAACGTTTTGATGTTTTGCGGAGAGTTCGGCAATTGAAGCTAGTCGTTTTTCTTCAGCAGCCTGTAGCAATCCTTGCATGTCTTCCAACATCTAAGATGAATGAATGTTAATCGGAAAAAAAAAAAGTGGACATAAATAAATCTTTTGCTACATGATTGAAAGAGAAGAAACAAAAAAAAAGAACACTAAAATTTTGGAAATAAAGATTGTAATCATGCCACTTCAAAAACAATAAGCAATATTTTGTTTTTAGGATGGTTAAAGAAAAAATCGTGCAAATAACAAGTGCATGTTCACGATGACTTTGTTGCATTTTTTTGGTCACTGTTTCATCATAAGAATTTCGCACATGACGATCAAATAGATAATCCATAAATTAAGTGAAACCGGGATGGTAAGATGCCTCAAGTGTCATATTCTAAAGAAATTGGAGAAGATATCTCGCGTGTCCCTAATTCAATTTGGAACATGGAAATTGGAATATCCACAAAGCATATGAAAACATCCACAGACAAAGGAAATATATGATATCATTCTCTACACTGTAGACACAAAAGATCATGGATCCGCGGTCTAGCTTCTTGGCAAAAGTTTCAGAACCTCAGTTTGGGGCTCTTCATCAAAACTCAAATAGACTCCTACCTGATCCTTCTCCAGAAGTGACTGTTGCAATGCCTCGAGAGCACTCTCTTTAGGTTGTAATGAATGTCGCAGTTCCTCAATGTTGTCTCGGAGTCTGAACAACAGCATTGTCACAAATAGATGATAAATGAGAAGGACAATAAAATAAAGTAAGCATTATCCACCATCCAGTCCCAAAGAAGTACGTTAACGTAAATATGTTAGGTAACTGATTCTCCCAAAATCTAAATTACCAGGCCAATTTTAAATTCTATTCTAAGCATAAAGGCATGGAGAAACAGCACAAATCTCTCAGCATATGCCAAAAAGCAGTTAGAGATTTACTTATTGTTTGCACTTCTTAATTGTTGTCTCTCTGCATCCATTGCTTTCAATGCTTCATTTGCTTGTTGCCGGGTACGTTCCAAATCTTGCTGTAATACTGATTGTTGGGACAATGCTCGCTGAGCCGATTCATTTACCTCCCGTAATCGTGCCTCGAGATCGTCTTTTTCCTGAAAATTACAATCTCCAAACGACGTACACCTTTAATTTGTGCATAAAGACAGGCATTCCTAACATAAACTTTTACTTGTCATATGCTGTCCTCATGAGATTGTTGTTCTTTAATTGATTTTGGCATGGTGAATCCCTAACAACAAGACAACATGATATGATATGGAGAAATTTCTTTCACCATAAGAAAATGCCTAATGAATGATGTTTTCAGTGTTGATTTACCTTTTGAACATCTTGAATGCGCTGTTTGGCTCTTTTATGAAGGCGGTTAAATTTTGAGTCAAGCTCAGAATACTTCTCCTCATGTTCTTTTATTTCTTGATCTAACTTCTGCTGAGCTATGAGAAGAAAACAGTGCTATATATTCAGTTTAAAATGAAAAGAGAGCAAAAAGTTTGCTAAAAGATTCTTTTTAAGCTTCAATAATTTGTTCGTATTTCTTTCTCTTACAAGGCAAAACAAGCCTAACAATATTTTTCTTCCAAAGTGTGCATATAATACAACACAAATTTGCAAATGTATAAGCAATCCGCAACTCTCACAGACAATTACGGGAACTACCAGATTCATCATAGCACAGATTTTCTCTATCCCCAAAACATAAAGGCAATGTAGATAAGAATAGACACCAACACAAATCTGACCTTCAACAAGCTTCACAGAGAGCTCCTGGGCTTTTGCATCAGCCTCCAACTGCGCCACTTGAAGATGCTTTAAGGCCTCCTCCGCGGCGACCCGTGTTTGCTTTTCTTCCAAAAGTTGTTTGTTTAAGGATTCCACCATCTCCTGAAGCTCTTTGACACCTGCCTCTCCCTCACTTCCCTTCTTTTGCTCATCCGACGCACGATCCACCGACTCAAAATTCTTAAAGCCTTCAAATTGGGACTTCAAGTACTCATTCTGAAACCTTAGCTCAATAACCGTTTGAACAAGCTGATCATGGCCATCCGTCGAAGATAGGCTGCCATCGGAAACGCCATTTTCGACGACAATATCCCCGTTGTTGGAGCCAGACAATTGATTATCAGGTGCAACAGTATCCTCCATTTCACCAAAAGCTCTCACTTAACGATTAATAACTGCAAAAGTATACAAACATATATACACTTCAATATACATACGAACATCTAAATCATTCCCTTGAAGCTAATTCCGAAGTTATTAAGAAAATCCCGAACTTGCCCACTTGAAAAAACACGTTCAAGATCAAAATTCTCCTATTTTGGCGCCGGAAATCGGAACAAACAATTATCTAGATAAATACAAAACAATTATAATTCTCTCTTAATTGATTTTTTTTTCATTAAATTTTGGACAGTAATTAATTGAAGAAAACAATTGGAAGGATCTTGGTTGAAGGAAAAATCCAGACAAGTTCGGAATCGATCAGATCCCAGCTTAAGCAACAAAATCAGCTGGTGAAGAAGAAAAAGAAATGGAAATGGAAATGGAGAATACCTTAGAGGTGAGGAAGTAGGGAAATGTGAGGGTGAAGATCGGAGGTGTCGGAGGACCCCCAGAAAACGACGCCGTGGGAAGTCACGACCGGACGGGACGGCAGGGGACGGTCCTCTGTTGCTCAACGCATCGTCATTCTTCGCAAGTTAACAGCCAGAATACTTTTTCGATTTTGTCGGAGGGTGATTATCGTAATTCTGCTCCCTCAATTCTTGATTTTTCAAGGCCCAATTTTTCACTCTGGGCTTGTGGGCTCAACAACAGTTGGGCCCAAAATGGGAGCTTGATCATGGGACAACGATGTAAATATCATGTTTACAGTCAATTATGGAAGTAAATATCAAGTTTTGTTATCTATTTTCTTTGGTTTTGTAAAAATTTTACTTGTTATAATTTTCGGTTTTATAGGAAGGTGGTATTATTTTGTGGTCCTTTTTCAGTTAAAAACATGTATATTAATAAGTACTATAATTTATGTTGATATTAGAGTTGGGAATATATATTTTATATTAAAACATTAAATTAGGAATATGGTTTGTGATTTTAGCATTACTCCTGCACGAAAAGCTCCAATCTCATTGTCAAGTTTTCGTTCTTCTAAATGACGAATATCGTGAATGCATAAATCTCGACATAGTTATAAATAAAGAGAGATTTTTAAATCTGAAAAGAAATATGTATCAAATCCAAAAAAATAATTTAAAAAGAGAGAGAAAGAGAGAGAGAACAATAATAGAGTGTTTGGTGTGTAAGTTTGAGTTAAGATTTTTAAGTTTCAATAGTAATTTTTGTTGACTTTTTCAGAAAAAACAAAAAACTTTTTCAGAAAAAGATAAAAATTGAGTTGATGGGTATAAGTAGAATGGTTAATTTAATCTGGAAAAAAAAAAAGATTGAAAAAAAAGGTAAATTTTGATCTCATATATAGGGCAAATTTACTATTTTTAAAAATATTTTAGATATTTCATTATAGGACAAGTCTATTGGTACCCCATATTTTATTTTTCATACCCACTTTTTTAAACTATTTACCATATTAATTTTAGAATTTAATAACTACTTGTTCCACCTTTTAATTTTTTTCAAAAAAACCCTTATAAATAAAGTATTTACTTTTTTCTTTTTCCTCCCATTACAATCTAAATCCATATACATTTTTTTCTTTACTTTTTTTTTTAATGTTCTATTTTGTTGTTATTTTTTTAATTCTTTTCCACAATAATGTTTTTTAATAGAAGATTTTTTTTTATTTTGTTTGTTATTATTCTTATTTTTTAATAGTTTTTGTAATTCCATATTATAACTAGTTTTTTGTTTTCTGATAAATAACAAGTAAGGAGTTTGGCACACCAACTCAAACTCCCCCAACTCAAATTATTTTTTGTCTTTTTCCCAAAAAGTTTTTTGTCTTTTCTGAAAATTCAAAAAAATTTACTATTGAAACTTAAAAATCCCAACTCAAACCACTCCACCAAACACAAATGAAAAACATGTATGCATGATGTAGATATATCATCAAATATATTGATTTGATTGGTTATTTATTTTATAAATAATTGAGAGAAATGGTTAAGAATTCATGCAAACTCTAAATTGTGAGCTTTTTCTAATTATCTAATAAAAGTATTAACCAAATTCATAACATTTTTCAACCATGCTTGTTGAATACTCAGCTTCATCAATATATTATTCTCAAGTTTTTATCATCTCAAAAAGAAGTATATCAAATAATAAGTTCACAGATTTTATCTCAACATATAAATTGATAAAGAATTTTTATTAGATGTCTAAAAAGAAAAAAGAAAAAAAAAACCTCTTGAGAAAAAAAATTTAAAAAAAAAACATAACATATTTAAAATTAAAAAAAAAAACTGTGTAATGAGTTAGATTTAGTATGTGGAAAAAGAAAAAAAGACAAATAATTTAGTTATAAGGGTTTTTGGGAAAAACTAAGAAATGGAAGACTTAATTTTTTTAATTAAAAAATTAATTTGTTGATGATTTTAGAAAGTTGGTGGAAAAAACAAAATAGGAAGTATCAATAAACCAATCCTTTGTTATATTAGCTCTCATGCTAATTACACAACTGACTAAGGACAGGCGGACATGTGATTTACCTCATAAATTTTGTATTTTTATAACTTATTATTTACTTTAATTACTTATTTTAAAAATGTTTTTTACTTCTTTTCCATTAAATAAAAAAAATTTAAAATTTAAAAATTAAAAAAAAAAAAAAAAAAAAAAAAACCTTTTATAGTTCAATAGTCCCTTGGTGGCGTTAGTTCTCCAAATTTGTTCATGTTGCAACAATAAAATAGAAAGAAAATTAAAAAGGGAGGCCCGTACTTATAAACCTTGTGGTGCTGATAATGATTGATATTAAGACATTAATTTGCAACAATGAGAGGCTAATATCATATGGCCACTTAAACTAACTTTTGAAACCAAAAAAGGTAACATCATGAAATACTTTCGCTCCCCCCACAAAATAATTCCTCCTTTTTTTACCTGACCGACCACCCAAACAAAGTACAAAATTAAGTCTAACTACCAAGGATGCATTGAACCGACAGTTGAACAAAAAAAAAAAAAAAGGGCTGTCCAAGTCTTCTGCATCTCTCAATTGCCACCATTTTTGGCTCCTGAAAAAAATATGCGTGCTATTCAATATTCATGCCTTAATTTCCCGATTATAACGGGGGATTTTAACTGCATCGGACTAATGGAAATCAGGAGATACTACTACAAGGCAATGAAAAACAGCCATTTCCAACATTTTCCCACTTGAACATTTCTTTGGAATCAAATTAACTGAAAAAAATGGTGACAGTTGCTAACCGGCAGATCTAGCACCTCTGAAGTTATCAGCAGCGCTTTCGAAAAAGCCTTTGGTAGCATCTGTGCTCGATAAGAACAAGCAAGCATGGCATAAGATATGATAACATAGTTTGAACCGAAACATAGACGGTTATTTATGCATTTTTGTTGCAGGTAACGTACCATGCTTCATTGTTAACGAGGGATGGTCTTGCTCATCTACAAATCCTATCACCTTTGCCGGTATTCCTGCCACCACACTTTGAAGCCGGGAAAAATATATTTATATATATATATATATGTATCACTTCCATATCATTGTAAAGCAAAGAACATAATTAAGAAGCTAATATAGTTATTACTGTTTACCTGCGAGGAGGAACATCCTTTAACACCAGGGAACCGGCAGCTACCATGGCACCATGACCTATCTTAATGTTCCCAAGCACAGTCACGCAGGCTCCAATAAGGGCACCTTCCCCAACTTTCGGATGGCGATCGCCGATTTCTTTCCCGGTTCCCCCTAGAGTTACACCCTATCAAACGTTTTTCGTGATCAGGACAATCAAAGCTCAACTTTGGAAAGGGAAAGAAATATTAAAAGAAAAGAATATAGAAACAGAAAGCAGGAAGCACCAGTCAATGTGCCACAGTCTAATCTAATAGCCTTTCACACAAATCATTAGTAACACGAAAGTAGCAAAGCCTTCTGATTATCCGATCTTGTCGTTTGAGGCTTATGGGTCCTTTTCCACCATAAAAGCTTCTATAGCCATCAAACAAGACAGAGCTTTGTGCGACATGAGGATTCAGTCCATCTGCTTTTGATACGAGTTAAAAACGTTCATTTTATTTTTAGCTTCTATCACTTTCCAATTCAACAAGGAAGAATTCCAACTACTTTGCTATCTAGGGGAAATGAAGCATGCATTTGATTTCAACAAGCACGTGGTAGCTCAACATGAAATATGACCTACATTGGAAACAGGAACTAAGAAAGAAATCGACTTACGTGCATCAATGAGACTCTATTTCCCACAACTGCAGTTTCACCAATAACAATCCCAGTCGCATGATCCAATAATATCCCCTCGCCAATTCGAGCAGCTACAGAGAGAAAAATAAAAGGGGAAGGAAAATGATAACAGGTCTTAAAAGCAGCTTTCAAAGCTTTGTAATGCTTTATAGTTAAAAGATTCCTTTTTCTGGTTTTGGGATGTTTATGGATTGTGAAATTCACAAGAAGCACCTGGGTGTATGTCAACTCCAAAAACCTGGCAAAAATAGCTTGAAAGTTAGAAACAGGAAAAAGAATGCACAAACCACTCTAAAGAGATGACTTTTATCATACAAGCAAAAGTACCTCGCTCATTCGGCTTTGTAGTGCCAATGCCAGTACTTTTCTACCTTGATTCCACAAGGCGTGAGCTACTCGGTGTACTTGCAGAGAATGGTATCCCTGAAAAACTACGACTTGCATTATAAAAATGATTAACAAACACCTAATGCTTAAACATATAAATAAATGCACCTAAAACACGATCAGACGTCACTCATCAATAATCTGAAAGATGATAGATATAGAGGAAACAAATAATGTAACTAGCCCCACCAGTACCACAAATTTAAGCAACACAAAAATAGACATTAAAGATTATATCTTTTCTTTTCATCTAAACTTTCATAGCGAAAGGGATCGAGCCAAGTGGGAAAATGCAACCTATCACCACAAATGTGACAACATATCAGAACTGCCACGTAGCAGCGTGTGACCTAACTATCATACTTCTTTTGCCACGTGACACTTCTGTTATGCTATCACATGTGTGATGATAAATAGCAATGCTCATAGGAATTGCCACGATCACTAAATTGGAACGGCAGAGCGGGATACCTTGAGGTACAAAAGGGCCGAACAATACGACAAGCAAGCCGGATCCCGATCCTTAAATGCCTGAGAAGAGAAGACCAAACGACATAATTAAACATAATTGTTCATAGTGCTATAAAAGAACAATGGAATCTCTATAAGCAATGAAGTTAGTTACCTGCACATCGAGGCGAATGGAGCGTTGAATGTCCCAATCATGAATCATAACGTCATGAAATATGTCCATCAATTGAGTTGCTAAGAGGGTAGGATTTTGGAGTCGGTTTGCGAGCACAAAACCCAAGGCTTGCTCTAAACAATCATGGGAAAGTATACTTGCGTATAAGAAGCTGCTTAAAATTGGCTCATTTTCTGCCTGCAAAATATGAGTATTTATTTATCAGTGATAAGCAAAAACTGTTCTATTGAACACAAAGCTTACCTTTTTTAACCATTTTTCCAAGATAATTTTTATTGCATCAAACACCCATAAAAATTAAAGTGAAGACAGAATTGGGTACCAAAGAAAAAAAGCAAAGATTCCATATTTTGGTAAATTAGGCTAAACAAATTGAAGAGAGCAATTGAGAAAGGAAAGCATTATTATTAGTTTAAAAAAAAAAAAAAAAAAGCATACCACGAGCTTGGCCTCTTGTCTGACGGCTTCCCAAATGGGGTCGGCGGCGTCGGCGGCGGCCGAGGAGGAGTTGTTGGGAACCGGGAGGGCCGGTTCGGAGGCGGGGTTGGGAAGCCCCAACGCGTAGACGGGGAAAACCTTCTCCAGCCGGCAGGCGGTGGACTCGGGTCGGAAGAAGTTGTTCTGCTTTGGGTTTTCATCGGCGTTTTCTTGGTCTTGTCGGTGCGAAGAAGAAGAAGAGCGCTGAGAGAGCATTTTGGTGGGACCGGGGAGTGGGACCCAGCTCTCGTCGCTCACACACGCCATAGCTAAAGAGCTGAGGCCTAACTAAGCAAAGCTTTGGAAAATGTAACTCCCTTGAAACTGCTGTGTTTCGTTCGCCGCTATTTATAGTTTCGGCAGCTCGGCAGACGACTGGAAGTGTTTTATTTTATTTTATTTCGCGAAAAAAATAAAAGTTCTAGATTAATTTTTCTTATACTTTTTTTTCACTAGTATAAACAGCGCGTCGAAAATCCTTTAATACTATATATTGTGTAAATCATGTAAGTATTGTGATAGATTTAAAAATAAATAAATAACAAACGTCTAATTACTGTACAAAAAAAGTTTAACGATTTATTAAATTAGATAAGTAAAATAAGTTACCTGACTTAATTTTCAAAAGAGAGAGAGAGAGAGAGCGAAAAAAAAGTTGCAGACAACGTTAAAAAAATTTTAAACAAAAAAAAATCAGAAAAAGAGCATAATATGACATGTGGCCACTTCTGATCAGTCACTTCAAGTAGCATAGGTATAGAGGCTGCTTATAGTTAGTGGATGCACAGAAAACGTAATTAGAAAAAGAAAGAAAGAAAGAAAGAAAGAAAAACCTGCTGAACCCGAAAGTAAGTGAAAAAAATTTGGAGAAAAAAGAAAATTAGAAAAAAATGAAGTGATACGTGGCAACAAAATAAGAGAGGACGAAATTACTGTATAAAAATCGTTGGCACTTTTAATAATGATAAAGACAGGGAATAAAATAGAGCAAAAAATGAAAAAATAAGTGCGGAAAAAAAACAAAAAAAAATTTGTGATTTTACATGTGTTAGAATGAAAAGAGAGTAATTTTTTATTCTTTTTTTTTTTTATATATGTTAAGATTTTAAAGAAAAAGAAAAAACAGAAAAATGTAAGATGATACAGGAGGGAAAAAATAACAATGCAGGGGGGCAAATCGTGAAATCAAAGAAAAAGCTTAAAAAAAATGGAGAAAAGCAAAGGGAAAAAAAAAAAAAGGGGAGGACGACGACGACGATGAAAGGCAAGCCACGAGTAGGAAGGGAAAAAATGATGATTTAGGAGGGGGGTTGGGGTTGGGTTGGAATGGTCACATAAAAAAATTAAATAAAATAAATAAAAAAGCAACAAACGGAGAAACAACGAAGAAAAATAAGGAGGGTGATATAAACATAATCAAGACATTAGAATTTTAACGGTAATTATTATTGACAATATTAAATAAGAGATTTTATAGTAAAATTTATTAATATTAAAGTTGAAGTTTAATTAGATCTCTATTTTGGAACATCATTCCCTCAGGGAAAGGATCAAAAGAGACCAATATGAATGGTTCATATCATTCTAGTGTGGCAGCCTGTGGCCATTTTAAAACGGCTTTGATTTTTTTTTCTTGGGTTCCGTGTTTTTGCTCTCCTGCAGTTACATTCTCTGCTAGAATCAAAACGACATGTGTTGTTGATTGAGACGTTTTTGGAAAAAGAATAAAAAGGCAGTCTTATCTAGTTCTGCTCTATTCAATTAAATGTCAGTGGCCAAATAAAGTTTTGCTGCCATCATTACCCTCGTCCGTTCTCATGAACATATAAATAATAATATTTGGATGTTGGAGAATTAAAGCATTTATTAATATGTATAGGTGTCCTTTTGGTTGTTGTTGGGATCAAATGTTAAGCATAACATGATTCGCCTGATCTAACTTTTAGTCAAATTCATCTAATATGCTGGTACATCCGTAAAGATTTATATATTTTTTTCTTGTCACCCAATGAATTTAAAATTAGATATTCTAGCATCTTTCTATAAGAGATTGCTTGATTGACCTATTTGAGTTGCTGTTTGAAATTTATTTTTGTTAGAGTTGAGTTGAGATTTAATGTATGTTTAGAAACAAAGTTCAAATTAGTTTGAATTAAAATTTTTTTCTTTTTCTCAAAAGTTTTTCGTCTTTTCTGAAAAAGTTTTTTGTCTTATTTAAAAAGTCAACAAAAATTACTATTACAACTAAAAAATCTTAACTCAAACTAACTTACGAAACAAACTCTTAGATTATATTTGGTAAGAAGGATGGAGAGAAGAAATGATGGAGAATGTGAAGGATAAAAAATATTGTTTGAATCTTTTATATTGTTTGGTAAGAGGGAGGAAAGTTGAAAAGATATATACTAATTGTTTTGAATTACTATATTATCCTTTTTTATAATTTTTTTGAAGGAGAAAATTGTCTTTTTAAGCTCAAATGGAGAGAGAGCTTCCATTCTTTCATATTTGGAAGGATGCAAATTGGTGAGCCTGAATAGATGAAGGCCTCCTCCACCTCTCCTCTCCTTCCTGTCCTTCCTCCAACCAAACAAGGGATGATTACTCTCCCTCCACCACTTTCCATCCATTCATCTCTCCCTCCAACCAAACATACTCTTAGAATTGTATATTTTGTTGAAAATAAATGATTTGAAGTTAAAAAATGTAAAAATTTAAAATGTGTTAAAAATATATATATCATTATAAATCTTATCTTGTTTCTTCCAAAATTATATAGAATTTAAAAAATCATCTTATTTCAACTTAAATTAATAAAATAGTGAACTTTTAAAGGTTGAATTTTTAAGTTATAATTGGAAATATGAATAGTAAAGCTGAATTCACTTTTAAAAAAAAGACAAAAAAACAATTAAAATTGTTTGATCAGGCTTGTTTGGTGCTACAATTCAAATCGTATAATTACAATCTAATTTTTCTCTTTTTCCCTCAGTTTTACTACTCACACAATTTTGTAAGTCAAACTTTAAAAGTACATAATTTTGAATAGATAAGTACAAATGAGATGATTTTTTTTTTAAAATTACATAAAATTTCAAAACGAACGAAATAAGCTCCGAATGAATGTTTTTTTTTTCGGAATACATTTCAAATTTTTTAACTTTTTAACTCATACAATTCAAGCGTCTTGATAAACACACAATCAATTCAAATTCAAATTCAAATTCAAATTCTACGATCCAAACCTTAATACCAAATAAATGCTTTAAAGTGAACCAATCAAATATATGCTTAGATTTTTATTCACCTAATTAATTATCTAATATGAAGCTTATGGTGATGGTAGTAAAACTAGATGATTCAAGGTCTCAAGAATTTTGCGCTGAAAAAAGATAATCGAAGACA
>JAFMPE010114223.1:395-12502 GCA_024759925.1 Ficus religiosa | reverse complement strand
ATTGAGACCTAATCAATATAATCTGATCCGTGAATCCACTAATTCCGACTACGAAATAAACAAAAAATGCCGTGTCGTTAATAAACCAAACGACAGAACTGAATAAAGAATTGTAGTTTTGACGAAAGCGACGATGAACTTTTCTATTGTGTCGTTTAAATCTTAAAACGACAAACCACTTGGCTTTATTTTTTTTTTATTTTTTTTATTTTTGAAAGTGACCACTTGACATTTTTCTATTTAGGAAAGTGGATTTTTTCTTTTTCTTTTTCTTTTTTTTTTTTAAGTAGGAAAGTGGATTTTTGACGTGGACAAACTCACATAACAAATTTACAAACATAAAATATTTTCAAAAAACAAAAAACAAAACATTGAGGAAAAAAAAAAGTTAAAAAGAATTTTTATCGTGGAAAAACATATTAATATATAATTATCGATAAAGAAAATTGGGGGAAAAAAAAAAGTGGAAGATCCCCAAGATTCAGGCTTCACCATTACTCAATAACTTCGTCGTAAAAAAAATACACGAAAAATCGTTTATTTTTTCTTATCCAAACATGGTTATTATAAAATAGTTTTACATTTCCTTTTTTTTTTTTTTTTTGGGGAAAGAAACAACAGTTTTACTTTTAGTTTCACTTAAAATTTTATTTTTCAATTTTATTATCCCACTTAACTTAATAGTTCAGGGGGAACATATATTAAAACTAAATATTGTATGATACTTTTATTTAATACAACAAAAATTTTATTTCTTGATGTATACTATCAATGATCTTATAACTTTACGAGTGGGTCCCTTATCTCCGCGGCGTACTTCCCCCACGGCCGCCGCCTCACTCCCCGATAATGACACCCTCTCGGCGGCGGCTGCGCTTGGCACTGATGCGCCGCAGTATCCACTTGGTTGATTTCATGGCTTTTTCTAAAGCTTTCATATATATTGCTGCTTGGCGTTAGCGACTCAAAGTGGTGATTTGAAAACTGATTATTGGAAATTTGGGTCTTTCTTTGTTTCTTAGGTTCATTTTGAAACGAAAATGAAAAATTGGTTTTAAGTTCAAAATTCATGTTTGCTTGATTCCGAAATGACGTTTTGATGTGTAATTAAATTATCATTGTTATAAAGAATTATTTCTAATATGAAGTTTGGATAGATAATGGAAAAAACGATTTGAAAAAAAAAAAATTCTAACAAATCTAATAAAATCTTTATGTTCATAGCATATTTTAGTAGGGTATAGATGAGAATTTGTTCCTTTTTTCACTATGAACACAATGAAAATAAAATCGTCTTAAATGAAAAGAAAAAGTTATAGTTTAGGTAGAAGATGATGAAATTTTTTAAAACAAAAATTTTATTTTGCAAATTTAGTCCAAAAAAGTGTGAGATGAGGGGTGAATTTTAGAAATGGGGTCATATTTTCATTTCCAAACCGGAATGAAAAGAGATCGAATTCAAAAACTTACGCAGCCAAATATTGTTTTCAGAATGAGAATGGACTAAAATAAAATGGACAAATTCAACTTTGAGTTTAATTCTACAAATTTGAGAGTGAGTGCTTTTTCCCCGCTCATTGTCGATGACCAAATAATCATTAGAAGCCACCAGCTTTAAAACCGTGAGCCTGGTTTTTGTCGCCATTCTCGGCTTTGGTCGCTAATATGTATAGGAGCTTAAGGGGGTGTTTGGTGTGTAAGTTTGAGTTAAGATTTTTAAGTTTCAATAGTAATTTTTGTTGACTTTTTCAGAAAAGACAAAAAACTTTTTTAAAAAAAGATAAAAATTGAATTGATGGGTATAAGTTTAAACTTACACCCCAAACACCAGTTGAATTGGACTATTTAAAAATCATTTCAAAACGGGATGCCACATGAATTGGGAAATATTATGTGCAATTCAATTCAAAACACATTAAGATAAGCTCAATCTGTGCAATTCAATTTGAAACAGATGAAGAGAACCTTAATCCAATTCACGGATTTAATAAACCCTCATAATCCAACCAAATTCGGCAAATTAGTTTTGATTAAGCGCATTTATCCAATTCACGGATTTAATAAACATCCCTAACTAATGGCTTGTTTGGTAAATTGGTTTAATCCAATTTATATCACAATTTTTTTAAATCTTTTTTTAAAAAGTCAATCAACCTTTATTATTCATAGTTACTATGTAACTCAAACTTAAAATCCATAAATTTGTATATACAAGCTTAAATGTAATGTATATTTTTTAAATTACATAGAATTTCGATACAAACGAAACAAGTTCTATATTAATATATTATTTTCCAAACACATTTTAAATTTTTATATTTTGTAACTTCAATAATTTAAATGTCTCACCAAATACATAACTCAATTTCAATATAAAAAACTGAATTGTAATTCGTACACGAGACGCATACTAAAAATATCACAGAGGTTAATAGAATATTATATAGATACAAAACTTGTATAGTCATAAGATCAAATTAGACTTCTCCCTATGTATTGATAAAGAAGTCTGTGACGACAGTCTATATATATACTACAACTTTTTTGGTACGAAAAAAAAAAAGGTTGTTGAAATTTCTTACCCCATTTTTTTAAAACTATTTTGAGGTTTTTAAAAAGATCATATGCCCCTGTGCCCTAGAATCGAGAGACAAGTACTTCATTTTTTTTTTTTTAAGAAAAAGAGAATAATTCTAAAAAATAAAGGAGATAAAAATGAAAAAAAAGAAAAGAAAAGAAAATGAAGTTGAGTGGCATTTTTTGTTATTTATGCTTTGTTTGGAATTAAGATTCAACTCTATCTAAACTATACTTTTTTATATCAGTTTTTATGTTTTTCTGAAAAGTCAACAAAATTTATAATTAATTTTTAAAAAATCAATTAACTTTAATTTAAAATTTTCATCTCCAACTAATTTATCAAACGGGGGCTTAATCTAATATATGACCTGACTTTTTTTTTAATTTAGAAAAATAACCGCTTGTTAATTTTTAGATAGTCAATCAGTAATTAATTGTGAAAATTGACGATTAATTAATGATCAATCAGTAAATAACTATAGAAAATACAACGGAATTGGGAAGAACTCAGGCTAAATCCATGACTAAAGGATAAACACTCGAAATGAAGAGGAAAATCAATACTCTCATTTCAATATTCAAAATTCAATAACGGTCCATCATACTTTTTACCTTAAGCTTATATAACCTTCCTAATAATAACTTAAACTACACTAAAACAAAAAAAACGACCCCTAGAGTAAAGAACAAAACTTTAACAAAAATAACAAAATAAGTTAATAATAATAATCTTCTTATATCAATAAATCAATCAATAATTGATTGATTATTTTATGATGAATAACTCATTGATGATTTATGAAAAATAATTAATCATTAAAAAAAACATTTTAATTAATTTTTAAAAACTTGATAATTTATTAAAAATCGTTGTTGAGCTAAAAAAGACAAAAAAAAAAAAAAAAAAAAAACGCCCTTTTCCGTTCCCCCTTCTCCTCCACCCTCCTTTCCGTATTTTCCTTCCTTCCACATTTCCCTTTTCCATTCCAATTCCATTTCACTTCACTGAAACAAGAAAGTAGAATTAAAAAAAGATAAAGGAAGAGGCTTTCAAAACCGCAACACTTAATTATAGTCCAAGAAATCCAAATATGGGAGATACGAAGAGAAAACGAGGCCGTAAACCCAAAACCCCATCCCTCGAAAACCTAGATTTCCCTCCCCCCAACCCCACCGCCGCCGCAGCCGCCACGACGGCCACAGACGCCGCCGACGTATTCTCTGTCGGCAACGTCGAAATCGTCGACTCCAACGCCCAGTTCCGCCGCAGCGGCCGCCCCAAGAAGCTCCCCAAAACCTCCGACGCCCCCAGACGGCTCCCTAGGCCCCTCGACAACGGCGACTTCGCCGCGCCGGCCATGGACGCAATTGTTGTCGCCGCCACCGCCGCCGTCGCCGACGCCGAGACCGGCCTGAGGGTGGCCCCGGCCATGGACGCGGTGGTGAAGGTGTTTTGCGTCCACACGGAGCCCAACTTCTCGCTGCCATGGCAGAGGAAGAGGCAATACAGCTCGAGTAGCAGCGGGTTCGTGATTGGTGGCAGGAGAGTGCTCACGAACGCGCATTCTGTGGAGCATTACACGCAGGTCAAGCTCAAGAAGAGAGGATCGGATACCAAGTACTTAGCCACCGTTCTTGCCATCGGAACCGAGTGCGATATTGGTATCGAAAAGCCGCTATCTTTCTTTACTTCCTTCGATTTTTTTGAGATGTTTTATGTGCGGAAATGTGAAAGTGATTGTTTGGCTAAAAGTGTTTGAAGTTTTCCCATTTGTGCTTTGTTTGTGGGTTAAGAATAATCAGAGTACATTTTTGACAAAATCCAAGAGTTCACTTTATTCTTATTCCTTAGTTAATAAAAGGGAAAATTAATAGTAATATAGTAAACGTTGGTTGCTATTAGGGGCTTTAGAAAGAGAAACTCCAATGCAATGAAATGCAAAATTTCTATGCCGATGCCAAAATTTGGCATTTGGGTAAGAAAATTTTTCCAATGTTATGCCATTGTACCAATTTTAGTATGTGCCAAAGTTTTGGCATTTGATGATAATTACAACGTTGTCATTTTTCGGTTATTCTGAATTGAACAAAAATTCCTTCTGTTAGTTTCGAAGTTTAAAATTTATGGTGGGAAGTAGAAATAGCATTATGCATTGGAGCACAAAATAGAACAACATATCAAATGGGCCAGCTTATACTTTTTTTTGTTTCCAATATAGCATTGGCATTAGCATTTTCATTGGAGAAATGTGAAGTAAGTGTTAGATGACTATTGGAATTATCAGAAGTAGTATTTCTGCCTAGAGGGAATAGTTGTGTTGAATTCCTTGTTTATTTACGTGATGCAGCCATGCTTACTGTCGATGATAACGAGTTTTGGCAAGGTGTATCCCCTGTGGAATTTGGGGACTTGCCTGCACTTCAAGATGCTGTGACTGTTGTCGGTTACCCAATTGGAGGCGACACCATTTCTGTGACGAGTGGTGTTGTGTCGCGAATAGAGATCCTATCATATGTTCATGGGTCAACTGAACTTCTAGGTTTGCAGGTTGTGAGATTGTGGTTCGGCGCTCGTCCTTTTGTTGGCTCTATGCCGGTCGCCATTCAAATTCATCCTAATACTTCTTTTCTTGGTTTTTCTGCAGATAGATGCTGCTATAAATTCGGGGAATTCAGGTGGACCTGCTTTTAATGATAAAGGAAACTGCGTGGGTATTGCTTTTCAGTCCCTTAAGAATGAAGATGTGGAGAATATTGGTTATGTCATACCGACACCAGTCATCATGCACTTCATTCAAGACTATGAGAAGAATGGTGCATATACAGGTAAATTTTGTTGTTATTAATTGTTATTGGAAATTTGGAAAGTTATGATAATCGCATGAGGTATATTGCTACGTTTCATGCTACTACTAGGAGGCTAACGTTGGAAGATGTGTATTCGTTTTCACTTGTTTTACGTCCTGCAATATTTCTGTTTAGGATTTCCTATTCTTGGGGTTGAGTGGCAGAAAATGGAGAATCCTGATTTGCGTAAGTCTGTGGGTATGAAACCTGATCAAAAGGGTGTTCGCATTAGAAGAGTTGATCCCACAGCTCCAGAATCACAAGTTCTGAAGCCATCTGATATAATTCTCAGCTTTGATGGTGTTCATATTGCCAACGATGGAACAGGTAATATTTACTTGATGAATCTATGTTTGTTATTCTTGCATACAAGCAAAAAGCTTTAACACTGTAAAGAATTTAGCATAAATGTTTCCTGTGTTGTTTTGTTTGGTTTGTTCTGTTTAAATATTGTAACAGGCACCTTAAAGATTTTGTGGCTTTCACCCCTTAAACTTTTTCTAGCATAAGAAGTGAAATTTCTTAGTCATGTTTGTTCGTGGGAAATATGATGCTTCCCATAGGAAAACAAAAAAATAACAGTTAAGGAAATTTATTTATTTGTTTTATTTATTATTATTATTATTATTTTGCAATCTACTATTTTTACTCTGGCTTCCTTTTTTTTTAAAAAATTGCTATAAGTTTTTTCTATTTATTTTTCTAATTTTATGTGTTTCTCTGGAACAGTAGCACTATTAGCCTGAAAATTGTGTTTTAGACTAGGATTGAAATTTCATTACTATTGCTTTTGGTTTCTGCAACTCTTTGTACGTATTGTTTTTATGGAATATGTAAAATTTTGCATTGAGACATTCAGATGCATGAATGTCAAATTTAATCATAGCCTTTTTTTTTTTTTTTTTTTTTCAATTTTCAGTCTGCTTCTGGCTTCGTGTCACTTCAAGTCTTGTTTTTGTTTATTTTCCAGTTCCTTTCCGACATGGAGAACGCATAGGTTTTAGTTACCTTATCTCCCAAAAATACACTGGAGATAAAGCTGCAGTCAGGGTCTTGCGCGATTCTGAGATTCTCAGTTTTGATATTAAACTCGTGACGCACAAAAGGCTAATACCAGCACACAACAGGGGCAGACCTCCATCGTATTATATCATTGCTGGATTTGTTTTTACAACAGTTTCTGTTCCCTATCTCCGATCTGAGGTTTGCAATTCATTGTTATTTCCCTCCTTATTTTCTGTCTATATGTACGGTTTGGACAATTAGTTTTGTTGATTTTGATCTACATTATTATTAGTTTGATTTATATTTCCTGCCCAGATTCTCTTCTCTTCATGCCTAATTACTTTAAATTTAGATCCTTCACATTTTAATTGTGTTGCTATATTCAGGAATAGTGTCTATACCAGTTTTTTTCAGTACCAATTATGGCTCTAATTCCTCTCCTTTCTGCTTTTGCAAATTTTGTGTATTACTACATCACGGTGGAAGTATTCTCGTCATTTGGTGTTCCATATATCGTATAACCGGCTTAACTTTAATTGATATCGGGCATGTTGGTAGTAATGTTAGTAGTAGTTTTATTTGTGAATGTTGGGAATGAAGTCCACTCTAACCCTTACTGCATGTGCTTTATAGTATGGAAAGGATTATGAATACGAAGCTCCAGTGAAGCTATTGGACAAACTGTTGCATTCTCTTCCACAATCACCAGATGAGCAGCTTGTTGTGGTTTCTCAGGTTCTCCTTAATCTCATCTTCTGCATGCTTGCAATGTGCTAGAATTGAAAAGCTCTTCCGCTGATGTCTTCTTCTTCCTGACTTTTCTTCCTTGGAAACTTTGTTTACAGGTGCTTGTGGCCGATATCAACATCGGGTATGAGGAAATTGTTAACACCCAGGTTAGAATGAGATTGATGCATAATTTTTTTCTTTTTTTTTTGCAATTTTAGTTGCTCAGTTGCTTGGAAAATATATATATATATATATGTATGTATATAAAAGGTTTTGAAATGCCTTCTTTTTCTTATGCATATTATAGGTTCTAGCTTTCAACGGTAAGCCTGTGAAGAATCTCAAGAGTTTGGCCAGCATGGTAGAGAGCTGCACCGATGAATATTTGAGATTTGATTTGGAATATCAACAGGTTTTCCATCCCCTCTCTTCTTATTGTGTGCTTGTATACTTCTTTGGTGCAAATTTCCACCCACCGTTATATTGACAATTGATCCTTGTGCAGATTGTGGTCCTCCGGACAGAGACAGCAAAGGCGGCTACTCTAGATATTCTGGCAACACATTGCATACCATCAGCCATGTCTGATGATCTGAAGACATGAAGTCCAATCACCATTGCACCACCCATTTTCCTTTTGTTGTGGCGTCCGGAATCAAATATACTGAACTCTATAAGGTGAAGATGCTGGCTTTAACTAGGTAAAATCTTGCATACTCAGCTGAATTCTAGTAGCAATTTGTGATAGTCCATCCAAAGTAGGCAGGCCTGGGTACCTTCTTAGAATTTAATTTTTTAATTGCCCTTCATGAGTGATGGAAATACGAAGGTTGTAAAATCGAGAGATTGTCCTCAAATTTTGGTATTTTGTTCGAGTTCTGTAGAAATTTGGAGCACATTGGTAACTTCGGCTGCAATGAATGAAGACTTATCTTTTGTGCATTTCATTTGCCCGAAACAAATGAAGCTGATCAAAAAGAAATATCTCGTGTACGAACTGTGTAACTGGTCATATTTGCTAATTACCCACTTCGTTGGAAAGATATACATATTATGGTGGCTCTCTAGATTTCATAATACACGTTGCTCTTTCAGTTGATTTAGAACAGGGAAGTCAATTACATTGTTTCAAAAAGGCCTGTGGCTTTCCAGAAGAGGCGTCTGCGGCGACGGTGAGGGCGACTGCAACTCATCGATAACTCCATGGTTCTCGACCTTTCCCTCCTCCAATTTTGCCCACATTACTCCGTAAAAGCCTATGACGATCAGAAACGCTCCAATAAAACTGCAAGGAATGGCGAAAACAAAATATGCTTGTAAATTCGTGACCTAGATCACTCATTTTGCAAAAATATATTAAAACATTCTGAATGAGAGATTTACGTTCCAATGTAAAGTGTGTCGCCTAGAAAAATGGTGCTCAAGAAGGCAGCAATGGCAATTCCTACGGGCTTAAACATGACCACAAAGACGGGGCCTTTCTTATCAATGCACCACGACAGCACAGAATACGTTACCGCACTCCCAAAAACAGCCTGTGTAAGTAGTTTTGCAGATCATAAGCATTCATTTAACTCGAAAGCAATTTAGCAAATATAATAACACAGAAAACGTTTTTCCAACTTCTGTTATGCTTACGGAATAAACGACGGAGATGAGCTCGACATCAGGCGTCAGAGTCCACGCCCTTGGATCTCTTTCTACAGCTAGAGTAAGTACCGCACATTGCAGGGTTCCGAAGAAGTAATAGAAGAAGAGTATTGTCCACTGTGATGGGTATCCTTTAAGTATTGCTGCCTTCAGATTTATTCAACACAAAATCACTTCTGTGCTCAAACCTCGTAACAATAATTTAGAATACTTTGGTCGGTTATGAAAAAATACTCGACTAGTAGGATAATGTTTTGAACCGTCAAATCTTTATATTTGGGATTCATTTACCTGAGCAGTGTTCCATATTGCCAGGCATATATCAGCAACCGCAAGGAAAAGGCCTCCGATGATCCAGTTACTAGCCGCCGTCAAATTCAAGAGGGAAGACGGTTTTGGCGACGGAGAAGCGTTTTGAGTGGACTGAGACGGAGGGACCACAACTGCAGGGCCTTTGTAAGCGGTGACTATCAATGCTCCTGAGATTGAGACCAGAGTGCCTATGATTTTGACCTGGCTTTTTGAGCTTCTCAGATCTAACTTTTCCATTCTGCACCAACCAGCCAGACAAGCTACTTAATTCCAAAGATCATGAATTGGGAATTAGATGTAAGACCTCTCTCTCTCTCTCTCTCTAGAAAAAAAAAGATAGAACCTGAAGAAAACAGCAAGAACAAAAGTGATGGCTGGGACGAGGTTGCTCATAGCAGAAGCAAGTGTTGGGGAACTGTAGTTTACACCAGTAAATACACAATTCTGCATCACAGCTATCCTGCAAAAAAGAAAAGAAAAAAAAAATATATATATATATATAAAGAAATAAATACAATTTATAATTTTGCAGAAGAAGAAGAAGATGAAGCAAAACCACTTGCGTTGACATACCCAGTAAGACTGAGGAGGAAGAATTGACAAAGGACAGAGAAACTGAGTGGAGGTCTCTTTTTCCTGTGAATTCAATTGGGAAGAAAGTTTAGTAGATTTCCCATTAAAAAAAAAAAAAAAACATGGGTTTTTGTTTGGTGATCAAGAAAAGAAAAGAAAAGAAAGATACCTCTGGAAAAAGAGAAAAGGGAGGAAGATGAGAGTGGCGAGTGCATTCGAGTAGAGAACAAAGACAAAGTGGTTCATGCCTTTGGACATGGCGGCTTTGCTGAGTGTGGCCAACCCAACATCAAGTGCCTCTGCCATTACCATGGCCACAAATGGCACCAGACCTTTCAACCATGAATTCACCCCCATCTCTCTCTCTGTCTCTCTCTCTCTCTCTCTCTCTCTACTACTCTCTGACAATTTGAAGGTCTCGTCAAAGAGATAATACTAATTTTTTGCTTGTAGCCTCTAACGTTGGACAATTACTGTACGCTTATTTTATTTGGACACGATTAATAAAATTGAAAAAAGACAACCACGTGCTCAATCGTTTATTGAAGAGCTTTTGTATCAGGGGAAAAGAGAGAGAGAGAGAGAGAGAGAGAGAGACTTTTGAGGATGCAACAATAATTGGATTTTTAAAAGCATTAAATAAAAAAAAAGTCTTGGGGCTCCGCTAGTCGTTGGGTTGCACCCCATATTCTCTAAGGGGTCCTTTAAGGTGATAATTAAAGACGGAATTTTAGAAATTGGTTTGAAAATATATGTTTGGTTAAAATGTGAATTTGAAATGAATTGTGATACAAAAAATAATGTAAAATTTTGAAATGTGTTAAAAAAATAGATAATATGAATATTGTTTTGTTTTTTTATTATTAATTTTTTTGGATGATTTGAACAAAAATATATCTCATTTTAATAAAATTACGAACTTTTGAAGTTTGAGACTTTTATAAATAGAAAAAAGAGAAAGTGTGAGATAGATTTGAGAATTTAAACATTGACTAGTTAAAACTTCATTTATAAACGTCATCAAATCACCTTTAAGAATAGTGAAGTTGTTCCCGAACTCCTAGCTATGCTCTAAATAATATTAAAAAAAAAAAGGATACTATCAATAGAATGACTTTTATTCTTACGTTAGGGTTCGATATTCTATAGTCTTATTATTATTATTATTATTATTTATATTTTTTTGAATCTTTCTATTGTCATTTTTTAGTCTCTCTGTCCTGCCAATACAGACTCTTTTGCAATTGGCAGGGAAAAAGGAAGAAAACCTGTTGTCTCTAAGCAAATTCTGTTTTGGCCTAATTGAAAGCCAACTAATCCACCAATAAAAAACAAGAAGAAATCTTTTAATTATTTATATTGATTGTGATTGTGAAAGTTGAGACTATAAAAGGGAGATAGAAAACAAAGAGAAGAAAAATAGATTTTTAGAGTGGCAATGAGCTAATGAAGGCCGATGTTTACCGGTCGCGATTTCTTGAACTCGAAAACGTTTACGTATCTATTGTGCTCCTGATTTATTATATATATTTCTAGATTCAATCACACTCTAACAAAATTGGCAGTAAGAGAAGATTAAGTAAATAATCAAAGTAAATGATATATATTTTAAAAATATTTGGAATAAATTATCGTAAATGAAAGTTTATTAGGTAAAGGTATTATTTACTTCTGATAAACAAATAATTTAATTAGTAAGTTTGTTATTTATTTCAAATATTTTAAAATAATGCTATTTATGTCATTTAGTTTTGTAAAAATAGTATCTACTAAAATTTCCATAACTAGAATAGTGTAAGTTCTCTAAAAAAAAAAAAAAATTACAGTAAGTATCATATTTTAAAATATTTTAGATAGATAGCATATAAATCCTCTCACCTTTCATTTAAAAAAAAAAAATCATAAATATGTTATTAACCTTACATATTTAAACAGAAAATAGAGAAATTAGGTGGGGAGCTTGAGTACCTCCCGATAATTTTACAAAATGACAAAATTATAAACTTTAGGCCAAGTTTGGGGATACATTTAAAGACGGTGTTTTGAATGTTAGAGATATTTGAGTTTTAAAAATATGTATTTAGTGAAATAAATTGTTTAGAGTAAAACAATGTAAAAACTTAAAATATGTTTGGCAAAAAAAAAAAGTCGCAATATAGATCTTGTTTCATTCATATCAAAATTCTATACATTTTGAAATAAAAAATAATCTTGTTTTGACTAAAAATGATAAAGTTATGAATTTTTAAAATTTATGTTTTTTTAAAATATTTGAAAAAATAAATAATAAAATTAAGAGAAAAAGACAAAATTATATTTAAAAAACACTTTTGAAAAGACATTCCAAAACAGAACCTTAGGGTTTATTTGGTGAATGAGTTTAGTTTAAGATTTTTAAATTTCAATAGTAA
>JAFMPE010114205.1:0-12095 GCA_024759925.1 Ficus religiosa | reverse complement strand
GCGAAGTTCAATTCTCCAAATCCAACACTCTTTTGATCGACGATAAGCCTTACAAAGCGCTTCTTAATCCTGTAATTCCAAGTACTTTGAATTTGAGTTTATTATGTTTGAAATATTTATTCAAGTTTTGGACTTTTATGTTTTTACAGCTTTACTCTGCAATATTTCCCGAAGAATATTCAGCAGAGAATGTCGAGGACGATGATTTAGGTTAGTTTTAATTTTAATACGACTATAAAGTCATGATTTAGTTGAACTTTGGAGTTTTATTTTATTTTATTACTTTGAAAAATAGGTGATTAGGGTTTTAATTAAATGATCAGGTCCCAAGGGTGAGCTAAGACTGTAATTGAGAAAACTGGCAGATGCAGATGATATTCCCTGTTTCGTAAAACGACATCCATTTGGGCAGCCTTTTATAACGCCTTCTTATTCTCAATGGGATTTCTATTCGAAGATTGTTCACAATCTTTGGAGGACTTCTTGAGTTTCCCTCCAAGATTATGGTCCGAGTCGGTCGACGATAATTAACGGACTTTCACATTTTTATTTTCTCTTCATTTTGCATAATGGAGAATTTAGACATTTTATGTTTGGTTAACTAGCTTGGTTACATATTGTAGATTTTCAAATAAATACTAAAATAATTCTAACAAAACGTTCATGTGAAGTCTCTTAGTTCATGGAAAGTGAGTTTTAGAACCCAATGAAAACAAAATAAAACCAATACAAAATAAAAGAATAGAATAGATATAATTTGGTGAGAAAGTGTTAGCCTCGTGTTACGTAATCAGAAAGATGAAGGAAAAAGAGGTCAGCCGCAATGAGATAAAGAAGACAGTGCAGAGAGAAATAAAGAGAGAAATTAGAGCAAAAAGCTATTATAATATATAAAGAGAGAGAAAAGGAATTAATGAAAGGGAGTTGGACTTTTTGGTACTTTTAACAGGCATATCAAACTTTTCTTCTAGAATATTTTTGTTGAGTTTATCGACTGTCTTGATGAACCAAGAATGCTTTTTCTTGATATGGATTGCATCTCTTTCTTTCTTTCTTTTTTTCATGTTCAATGAATCCTTCTTCTTCTTCTTCTTCTTCTTTTTTTTTGGAAATTTGTATTTTAACTTTTCTTGTTTTTCACAAGGAATGCCAGGCTAAATTAAAAATAATAATAATAATAATAAGCAGTTTAATATTTTTTTAAGTTAAAAACCAAATAAGTAGTTTAATATTTTTGCAAATAAGTTTGTTTGTAGACATTTTTTGACACCACACCACTCAAATTTGCTTATATAAGTAAATGATCCAGATAAAAAATTAACACTATATTGGGAAACTGTTTATGTTATGATCCGTTAGCAACTGAGCCGTCTTTTATTGTTAACTAGAAGAAGAGGGAAAAAAAAAAGAAAAAAAAAAAAGAGGAAAGTATACCCTCAAACTCAAAAAGTGGAGTGAAGAAAGTCGCCCTAAGTATCTTCAAGGAAACAAGTTCCGTATAAATTGTCATCACCATTCATGTCAAGTAACAAAATATTATTCTTCTCTTTTCTAACACACACAAATATACATTTATATTGGGTTTTTTGAATCATCAAAATCTCTCATCGTTGCAGCGATGAACCATTGGGATTTCACAGTATGGCTCAGAAACGATGAAGTGGTAGCACAATACCTTGCTATAGTGAAGAGTACAATACGTAAAGGACAATTGTTAACAATATTGAATAACGGTCAAATGGTGTGTAACTTTACAGAGTTTGGACATATCCGAGTTCTACAAGATGGATCTCAGAATAGCTGTTTGGGATCCTGATGCTCTCATGCTTGTTCCATCGAATGATTGCGTCAATGAAGATTCCAAATAAGATTCTTTCGTGACTTTAATCTCGGAAAATCTGTAAAATTAGGATTCATATGGGAGCAAGATTTTGTGAAGATCAAAATTTTGAATTAAGGACATGTGTATGAACTCTGATCTTCTCTCCTTGTGTTTTCTTTGTTTCTTTCTTTGTTTTTTCCCCCCTATGAGTTACTTCTTTGAGACATGCGTATTGTGAAATTTTTTTGTAGGGTGAGCAGTTCTACTTCGATGTTAGGGTTAGGCAAACGACTTTGATGAGAATGCTTTTGTAAGTACTCTCTAAATAAAAATGACAAGCGATAGTTATTTATCCCAGCTACGTCTAGGTTCATTTATGTTCCCGATTTTTTTTTTTTTTTCCGCAATCGAGAGGTTGATGGATTTTGTATTTGGTACTTTGTTTTGTGAGCGCAAGTTAAAAATTCAATATTAATTATGTTTGAGTTTCTTTTTTGTTGTTATCATTTATTTGATCTTGCTAATTTTAATTACATGCGTGTTTTAATTTGTAGTTTCCGTGCATGATTCACGAGCGTTTGACGAATCCGGCAAACCTTAGAAAGGATTTTTTTTTTCTTTTTTATTAGTATTCAGTGTTTTTACCTTAAAAACTTTGAATACGTCCATTGTAAAATAATAATGATAATGATAATAATAATAGTAATAATAAGTAAAACTTTGAGTACGTCAAAGTAGCTTTTCCATATTTCGCAAATGCCAAAAAGACAAAGTTAAAAGAAAGAAAGATTAAATGGCATTTTAGGCGAACGAAAAGATTTTTTACAAAAATGTCACCAAAAGGAAACAAGATTAAATTTTAGGTGATGAACCTAAAAAAAAAAAAAAAAAAGTTTTTACAAATGACCCTTGAATTATATCCTTAGTGTAAAGTTGGTCCTTAATTTTTAGTCTTATACGTCACAATATCTCTATTTTTTTTTTGTTACGAAAAAGTCCCTTATATTGTGATCTTCTCACGAGCTCTTGCATGATGATACCCGTCCTAAAAAAATAAAAATAAAAATCTACTTCAGGCTCTTCATCGTCTATTATTATTATTACTATTATTTCGTTATTATTTTCATCATCATCATAATCATTTGGAATTCTTCATTTTTTTTGAATTTATTTATAACTTTTTTAAAAATTAATTAACATTTTAAAATAAAATTTTGTGCAAATATTTTAGGGTGACCTTGCATATGTTTTTTTATTTTTGTTTTGTTTTTTCTTTTTCTTTAATCTTTTGAAAATTTGAAGGATACTTCTTCGCAAACAAAAATTTTCATGGATCAGTTTGGAGAATTATTTGATATAAAGGGCAAACGTGGTGTTTTGATCACGTAATTAAGGCATTTTCACACAATAATATGATAAAATAATTCAGAAACCCATGTTGCTGTGATTGTATGCATAATTTAATAGTAATTCCATACATAACTCTATTATAAGGTGTTGATTTCAAATCCTTCATTCTAAGCTTTCTTTTTTATTTTTTCTTGTTTTTTTTTTTTTTTCTTTTATCATTTTGAGAAAACATACAGTACAACAACCGATAAAGCAACAACATATAAAAATTAAAAAAATTAAAAAAAAAAACTGAAAATATTAAAAAACGACGCTATTATGAAAATCATGTTAGGGCTTATAAAACGACAACATATTGAAAAAGCAACAACTTGTCAGGAAAACGATGACTATATAAAAGAATAACGCGCGACGTACGACAATTAAAGACGATATGTGTCTCCGTCAACGACTCAAACGACATGATAGTAAGAAAGATCCCAAACTACAGACAACGTAAAACAATTGAACATACTAAGGAAAAAAAAAAAAAGCTCTTTTATGAACCCTTAAAACTTTTCGAATTTAGAAATTTAGTTATTAACATTATTTTTTGATAATTTGAACTTATAATATTCGGCACACTGAGTCATTTCTCCTCATGTTCACTAAACTTTAAACAGTATATATATTTATATATTACTTGCACGTAACTGCTCAAAAAGGACATTACTAATTATTTTTAATTAGTTTTGATATAAATAATTTTTGAAATTTTGATTCAAAATTTAAGTTATAATTGAATTAGGTTTAAGTTTTTCAAATGTATTCATATTAAAATAAAATAAAAATGATCAATAATGTCCTTCTTAGACTATCATGTACAAGTTGTGCTAAAAAAAACTGTCCTAATTTTTCAGGATTGATTATGGTAACATTCATAAATTTAGGAGTTGATTGTCAAGGGAAAAAAAAAAATTAGTTTAGATACTAAATTGTCAAATTTAAGAAGTTCAAGGAGTATCAAACAAAGGAGCCAAAAAAAAAAAAAAAAAGTAAACACCGACAATATCCTTTGTTATCTAATAAAAAGACGAACAATAACTTTGAAGAAAGAAAATATATTAAAAAAGAACATAATTTCTGTTAAACCGAGAAGCGACAACATTCCTAAATTAAGAATGGTTATTGTTTTACTTTTCTCTCTACAACTTAAAATACCACATTAGTGGCATGAGAGTTTATCAAACATTTTATTATGATTCCTCCGTAACCAAAAACAAAGTGACAAAATAAAACAAAAGTAGAAGGTAATTTTGTATAATGAATGTTGGCTGGTCGATTGAGCATTCGAGTTGAATTGGATTCATGCTATGTAATTGAAGCAATACATGAAAATAACAATTTTATATCAGTCAAGTTTCACTGATCTAGTTCGATTCACCTGCAAAATTAACCACATGACATTCATTTTATCAAATTACCCTACATCCACCTATTACGTGCTTCATTATATTGTTTTTTAGATAAATATATCATTAATGAAATGGTTGATAAGTTTGGATACTAACAATACGATTTTTTTTTTTAAACAAATTTTGTGGGACAAAGTGAGAAACAGTTGAGAAAAAATTACAATTACCCAATTTAAGTAAGTGATAATACTGTATAAAAAAAAGATATTACCTAGAGATTCAAATTCTACACCTTACTCTATAGATGTGAAATTTTTAGCAATAAGTATATTTGAAATTATTATAAGATTATATCTAAAATTATTTCTCAAAGTAATTTTAGAGAAAGCAATATATCTTCTTTTTTTTTTTTTTTTAAAGACGATCATATTTTTTGTTTTTACTTTTTTGAACATATTTTTTGTTTGTTTGTTTGTTTTTTAGTTTTTAAAGAAATGGTAATTTTTTTTTTTTGAGTTTCTTTAACGTCGTTTTTTCCAAAAATGAAAATAAAATCCAGAAACATAAATTTTCGAACTATTTTTTTATTCTTGAAAATATTTGTAATATTTTCTTCTATAAGTAAAGGAAAAAAAAAAAAACCCTGCTCGTGCTAGTTTTATAATCTTTTTGCTAAAAAGGGAAAATAAGAGGGTGTTTGGTGTATAAGTTTGAGTTAAGATTTTTAAATTGTAATAGTAATTTTTGTTAACTTTTTAGATAAGACAAAAAACTTTTTCAGAAAAAACAAAAAACTTTTTCAGAAAAAGACAAAATTTTTAGTTCAAACTTTAAGTGAACATTACCGACCAAACACTGTCAATGGTTAATGATCCCATAACGTCTTTGTTGCTAGCTCTTTCATTGTTCTCCGTCTCGGAGTGCACATGTAAGAGGGACTCCAATTACGTTAAGTCAAAACTTAAGACAACAGTAAGTGGAAACAGACAACAGAGTGGGTTCAGTAAACAGTGTAAAAGAGAATCAATATACGCAGTCCACCAATCTGAATGGATCACGTCATCAATTGGTTACGTCTATTGAGAATTTTCGACAATGTCCTTTATATACTAGTTGAACCTAGGCATATATCATATAAAAAAAAATTTAATTAGTTTATATAAATTTATGTTTTTGTATCTTATGTTTTGCTTTATTTAGAAAATATATCCTGTATTTTAAATTTTTACATTTATATACCATCAGATTATATTCAATATATAAATTTATATTCTTCGTCAGTCAATACTTAATTTTGACATTAAATTATTCAAATTACCCTTAAAAAAAAAGACTACAACTATGTATTATTTGTAATTTTATGCCATATACATATTGTTTTTTTATCTAAAAATTATACAACTTGTTTTAAAATTTTACATTTTTTTATAATTTGATTATATTTAATGTATAAATCTATATATTTTTTCGATTAACACTTAATATTTATATTTAAAATATCCAAAATACCCTTTAATTTAAAGCAAAATAAAAGATTAAAAATGTAAATAATCCTATATATGTTTGTTTTAAAGATAATATTTTAATATTTTATAAAAAGTATTTTTTTAAAAAAAATGTAAGTTATTATTAAAAAAACTCACTGTCTTTCTCTCTTTCCCATGCGCATTCCCCCTCTTCTCTCTCTCAATCTTCTCTCTTTCCTGAAAAAGCATATCCCCTTTTACTCTTTCTATCGCGCAGGCCCCCTCTTCTCTCTTTCCTAAAAAAGCATTTTCCCTTTTACTCTTTCCCATGCGCAGCCCTCTCTCACTCTCTCTCAGTGTACCCTTTCCCATCTCTCTCTCCCTCTCCCTCTTTTCAGAGTTTTTAATGCCCAAAAAATGCCAAAAAAAAAGAAAAAGTGAAGAAAAAAACAAAGAAGAGAAAAGAAAATGTGACGTGATTGAGACAAAGAAATGATTAAAGTTTAAGATTTGTTCTCTGAAACGGTTTAAATTAAGATTTTTAAATTAACTTAAAGATAAATTAGTTGAGAGTTAGAGTTAAGTGTTTGGTAAAAAATTTTGAGTTGAAAAGTTTAACTTAAGTTAGGAGTTTAGATATAAAAAGTTTGAGTTAAAAAATTTAACCTGAGTTGAGTATTTGGATGTAAAAAGTTTGAGTTAAAAAGTTTAACTTGAGTAAAAGTGTGTTTATAACTTAGGTTTCAAGTCAAAATTTTCATCTCAATTTTTATCTTTTTTTTTTATATATTTTACAAAAATTATAACTAATTTTTGAAAAGTTACATAATTCCAACTTAAAAATTTAATATCCAACTAACTTAACAAACGGAGGCTAACATGCCATTATAGATTGTAAATGGAAAATTGAAAAAAACAAAATAAACTAAAATAAAAACACACATCAACAACATACATCAAAGATTTTATAATATTTTTTATATAGCCATAAAATATAACAAGAATTACGTAGTTGTTAAGGAAACAATCCTTATTCGTGTATCTCGAATTGGTTACGTAAAATTTTCAACCGTTGATCTGTTTTAAGTGGTTTAGATGCTCTGTGTACATAAATTTTATTGTGCATTCAAATATAATATTTATCACAAAAATTATATTTATTATAATATTTTTAAGATTTTTTTATCCTAAATATGATCTCTATTATACATCCATCGCTTCTCTCTCCTCTCCCTCTCTCTCTTTACAACCTTCCCAATTCTCTCCCATCTCCTTCCCTACCTTTATCATGGTCAGGCACACCGTTACCATGGCCGCCGCCACCACCTCCTCGTCCTCCTTCTCCTCTAGGCTTCGCAACCTTGTTCCTGTTAGCGCCGTTGCTGTCGAGAACGGTGGAGCCTCCAATGGCTCCGTCTCTTCTGTTTCTTCTTCTGCAACTCCTGCTCAGGAAGAAGGTATTATTGTTCTGCCCCAGCACGGAATTCACCAAATATCTGAACAAATTAGGGTTTTTCTCCACAATCGCAATGCTGGAAGATGGGGCCAAGGAGGACCAGCTCTTGCCGAAGATGTCGCCGACCATGGAGGTCGGCTGGCTCGGTGCGGCTGGCGGCGGCGGCGGCTAGTGGGTCCAGGACGGCTTTTTTGGCTGCCAAGCCGGCTTGGCTTGGGCTGAGGAATAGGGAGAAGAGGAAAAGGAGGAGTTCTTGTTCTTCTAGTTGTTGAGAGAGGTGGTTTGAAAGGATCCGAGACCCAGATCGAAATCAAATTTCTTTCCGAAGTTGGAATTCTTGGAGTTCAAATCTTGTCGGTAACGATTGAATACTCAAAAAATAATTAGAGAATTGGGTGGATTGGATTCAGACCTGAGAGATTGGGGGAGAGGATTTTCTGGACGTACCTGGGCAAAAGAAGAAGGAAACGGAAAGGACAGTTTGGCATGGGTTGGGCGCACAGTAAACCAAGTTGGTTTACTATGCAACGGTTCAACTCAAAGTTGGAACCAAACTTGGTTCCCAAATGCCTTTAGTTGAGTTTCAACTCAAAAAATTGAGTTCAAATTGTTGAACCAAACACCTCCTTAAACAACATTTACTCTCTTAAATATTAATATTAATATTTATTTTAAAAATAATATTTTAACATTTTATATAAAAGTATTTTTTAATACAAATTATTATCAAAAAAAAATTATAATACGTGGACCCCATTTTTCTTTCTCTCTCTCTTAAAAAAAAACGTTTATGCTCCTTTTACTCTTTCCTGTGTACAGCCCTCTCTTTCTATCCCTGTCTCTCTCTTCACTCACTTGTACCCTTTTCCATCTCTTTCTCTCCCGCTCCCTCTCTCAAATTTTTTAACGCCCAAAAAAAAATTTGAAGAAAAAGAAAGAAGAGAAAAGAAAACGTGACACGAGACTGAAGTAGAGGGAGGATGAACATTTGGACAACATTCACTCTTTTAAATAATGGTAGGAGATGACTGAATTAGTTTGGACACAAGTTTAATTTAAATTAAGTTATACTTTTTTCATCATGATTTTTGTTTTTTTCTGAAAATTTTTTTTATCTTTTCTAAAAAATTACTATTAAAATTTAAAAATTTTAAACTAAATTAATTCACCAAACATCCCCTGTGTTCCTCGTTACCTCTTGTAGTGGGCTTTTCTTTGGCTTGGAACCTTTTGTAGAGGTGGATAATGCTCCCAACCCCTTCAAAAAGGCGGCCACTTAACAACTCTTGGCGTGTGTCCCCCAAGAGGAAGTCTACATCTCGACTCCCACATGGGGGGGGTGGTGGTGTTGTTGTCAGTTAGCTTGGTCATGATAAGGTCTAAGTCTAGGCTCCAAGGAGGGGGAGTACTCTAAATCGACCCCAACAGGGGTTTTTCTTTTTTATTTATATACCAGTTGAACCAAGGCATATATCACATAAGAAAAAAAAAATTAATTAGTTTATATAAATTTACGTTTTTGTATCATATGTTTTGCTTTTATTAAGAAAGTATATCCTATATTTTAAATTTTTACATTTATATACCATTAGATTATATTCAATACACAAATTTATATTTTTCTTTGGTCAATACTTAATTTTGATCTTAAATTATTCAGATTACCCTTAAAAAAAAAAAAGACTACAACTATGTATTATTTGTAATTTTATACCATATACATATTATTTTTTAATTTAAAAATTACACAACGTGTTTTTAAATTTTACATTTTTTTATAATTAGATTATATTTAGTGTATAAATCTATATATTTTCTCGATCAACGCTTAATTTTTATATTTAAAATATCTAAAATACCCTTTAATTTAAAGCAAAATATAAGGTTAAAAATGTAAATAGTCCTATATATATTTATTTTAAAGATAATATTTTAACATTTAAGAAAAAGTATTTTTTTTAAATGTACAAGTTAAATTTGAAAAAACTCACTCTCTTTTCTCACTTTCCCATGCACAGCCCCCTCTTCTCTCTCTTCTAAAAAAACATTTTCCCTTTTACTCTTTCCCATGCGCAGCCCTCTCTCTTCTCTTGCTTGGACCCTTTCCCATTTCTCTCTCCCTCTCTTAGAGTTTTTAATGCCCAAAAAACGCCCAAAAAAAAAAAGTGAAGAAAAAAAGAAAGAAGAGAAAAGAAAATGTGACACGTGACTGAAAAAAAGGAAGGATAAAAATTTAAACAACATTTACTCTTTTAAATATTAATATTAATATTTATTTTAAAAATAATATTTTAACATTTTATGAAAAGTATTTTTTTAAATATAAGTTATTATTGAAAAAAATTATAATACGCGGATCCCATTTTTCTTTTACTCTCTCTTAAAAAAAATGGTTTATGCTCCTTTTACTCTTTCCCGTGTACAGCCCTCTCTTTCTATCCCTATCTCTCTCTTCACTCACTTGTGCCCTTTTCCATCTCTTTCTCTCCCGCTCCCTCTCTCAAAGTTTTTAACGCCCAAAAAAAAAAAAAAAAAAGTGAAGAAAAAGAAAGAAGAGAAAAGAAAATGTGACACGTGACTGAAGCAGAGGGAGGATGAAAATTTGGACAACATTCACTCTTTTAAATAATGGTAGGAGATGACTGTGTTTCCCCGTTACCTCTTGTAGTGGGCTTTTCTTTGGCTTGGAACCTTTTGTAGAGGTGGATAATGCTCCCAACCCCTTGAAAAAGGCAGCCACTTAACAACTCTTGGCGTGTGTCCCCCAAGAGGGAGTCTACATCTCGACTCCCACATGGGGGGTGGTGTTGTCAGTTAGCTTGGTCATGATATGGTCTAAGTCTAGGCTCCAAGGAGGGGGAGTACTCTAAATCGACCCCAATAGGGGTTTTTCTTTTGTTTTTTTTTTTTGTTGCTTAAATTGACCCCGTTAGGGTTGGGGGCGGAGGTCAGCATCTGTATTATTTAAAATATATATATATATATTATTTTTAGCAAAATATATATATATGTATGTATGTTTTCAGGTATCTCACCAAAAATGTACGCATATGTTTTCAAATATCTACACGTAAGAAATCTCTCATTTCCAATTAACAATAGTTATAACATTTTTCTTTTAACTTTTTGGTTGCTTCATCAATGTGCCGCTATAGAGCACCAATTCCAACACTGCAAAGCTCCACATATATATAAGAGAACGTTAAAATCTCTCTCACAAAAGTGGGACCCACATTTCTTCTATTTGTTATTAATGAGACCCATGTTTCTCTTCAATGATAAAATAAAACCATTATCTCTCCCCCTCATAAATGCACACACTAAATGTCTTTTATTTTCATATCAAATTATCAATAGATGATAATAGCAACATATGTCTTTCTTTTTCCAATTTGTTTTTCTATTAATGGACTTTCAATGGATGACTAATTCGATTGCGTTTTCATATCAAAAAAAAGACAAATGATTCACTATGTTATAAAGTTTAGATATATTTCATATCTGCTCTCATTAAAAAAGTAGAGTTTGAATCTCCCATATAAATTTAAAAAAACGACAATAATGACAAAATATTTCAACCACGTTATAAAGTTAAGGTAAAAAATAAAAAATAAAAAGAAGACAAATGATTCCATCATATTATAAGGTTAAGGTCCTCGATGGGGGTTGAAAATTAATTGATATGTTCATACATATACTAATGGAAAACGTGAACCAAAAAAAAAAAAAAAAAAGAGACCACAAACCAAACAACATTTCTTAACTATAATAAAAAAGTAGATAAGGTGATAACTGTTATTTTTTGTCATTCAAAACAAACCGTTTGGGTGCCCCTTTCTCCTTTTTATTTTTCCTCCCTTTTCTTTTAACTTTTTGATTGCTTCAGCAATGTGCTACTGTAGAGCACTAACTCCAACACTGCAAAGCTACATATGTACATAAGAGAAAAATAAAATATCTCTCACAAAAGTGGGACACACGCTTCTTCTCTTTTTTATAAATGAGACCCACGTTTTTTTTTTTTTCGATTAAATAAAACTACTCTCTCTCCCCCTCATAAATGCACGCACTAAATGTCTTTTATTTTCATATCAAGTTATCAATAGATGATAATGACAACAAATGTTTTTCTTTTTCTCATATAAAGTTATAGCACAAATGTTAAACAAAGATTAAAATGAATAATAAATAATCACTTTTCATTTGTGTCTATTCTTTTGGTAAATATTTTAATTGTTATTTCCATTTTGTCTGAAGTTTTACATATATTTTTTTTTTGTTGAAATTTTACTTGTAGTTTTAAAATAGGAATTTATGCCTTCAAATAGAAATGTAGGTTACAAAACCATCTGGTGCCTTTTTTTATTTTTCTTTTTCCTTGTCACCGTTTCTTGTCTTTAACCTCTTTTTATTTGCCTTTGTTTCATTTTTCCCTTTTTTTGTTTAAACGATTTTAGCTCATCTTTTCCTAATTTTTCACTTTTACTTCATTTTTCTTATAACTCTTTTATATTTATTTTTCATACCTTTGTTCTTCTAATGAAGCTCAACATACCATCATTTCCTCTCTTAAAGATTTTTCTTTTGATATCTAATATAAACTTTAT
>JAFMPE010114186.1:0-12097 GCA_024759925.1 Ficus religiosa | reverse complement strand
TTATTATTATTATTATTATTATTATTATTATTATTATTTATGTAATACTAGTTACACATGCAACAATGACAAATAAAACAAAATAATAATAAGAAAAGAAGCGTTACATGACAATTTTGGAGATGTGAATGAAGGAAGGCACTTCTACTGCTCCTTGCTCTATGCTCTTAATAATAATAAATAATAATAAAATAGAGAAAATTATTTAAATAATCATATTTTTTTATTTGTTGATCAATATAACATATATTTTTTATTATTGATTAACATAACATAAATTTTAATTAATTTTAGTTTAATTTTGTGTTATGAAGGTTTAATATTAATTTTTTGTATTATATTAGTACAATAATATTTATATTTATTTCAATCAAATGCTATCCCTAATAAATTAATATTAAACCTTCGTAACACAAAATTATATATTCCCTAATAAATTATTCCCTTGACGGGTTAAATGGAGTTCGCTGTGGGTCATCCTGACGGATTTGGATATATATATATATATATATATATATTTCTAGGTTTTATTATTTTATTACATATTTACATTCCGTTTGATGATTGAACTCAAACTTAAATTTTTATCTCAGTTTTGTCTTTTTCTAAAAAGTCAACAAAAATTATAATTAGTTTTTAAAAAGTCAATCAATTCTAATTTAAAAATTTCAACTCTAATCGTAATACTAAACGAAGGTAGAGAGCCGTTTTATTATTTTATTACATATTTACATTCCGTTTGATAATTAAATTCAAACTTAAATTTTTATCTCAGTTTTATCTTTTTTTAAAAAGTTAATAAAAATTATAATTAGTTTTTAAAAAGTCAACCGATTCTAATTTAAAAATTTCAACTCTAATCGTAATATTAAACGAAGGTAGAGAGCCGTGACAGATCATCAAAAGTTGGCAAAGTGCCACGCACAAACAATTAAGGAAAATAAATAAATCCATGACGAGCCTCTCCCTTTGAGATTATCTGATTCCTAAAATTAGAAAAAGAAAAACAATCTCAACAATTGATTTTTTTTTTTTCTGCCTTAAAAAAACAAAACAAATATGCCGAAAGGAGAAAGAATCAGCTTGCTGATTCTCTCCTCGTTCCCTCCACTGCGGTTGACTTTACAGCGAGAACTACAAAGGCAATAATGATGTAAAGACCGTTCGTATTTGTGTTCATGTTTGTAGGTAGGCCCCACCTATCTAGAGAGAGAAACCCAGAATATCTCCCCAACCGTTAACATTAAGAAAGAATTTTAGGAGAGAGAGAGTGGAATCACAATAATACACATACTTTCACATACAAATAAGAGTTAACTTCAGACCCAACCAAAAAAAAAAAAAGACAGCCCATTTCATATTACAAATTTTGGAATTGTTGGAGGAATCGCCTCTTCAAAGTTTTTGTTTTTGCTTTTTTTTTTTTTTTTCCTTCCTCAAGTCGTTTGTTTGTTGTTTGTTTTATGTTCTCTTGGACCCCTTTGCTTGGGTATTTCAGGAAAACTGTATTGTAAGAAAATAAAAAGCAAATAAAAAATAAAAATACCCACTTGGGTATCTCCAAGAATCTTCACCTATGTGAGTTGTTATTCTTATTCTCTTTTGTTTTGTTTCGTCTTTTTTTTTTTTTTTCCTAAATATTTATTTCTGGTTGCCATTGTTTTGGTGTGCTGGTCCATAAACTAGATAAGCTATGTTATGATATATTTTTAATTTTCCAAACTAACCATTTGTATTATATTGACAAAAATGTTCTTCAGGAATCAGAAACTCTTTGTAAAAATTTATTAGAATACTTGAACGTAGGAGAGAGAGTTTTTGAGTGAGGACTTTCTCGGAGGAATCTGTGGGCTTAGTGGGGTTATTTTTTTATTCTCACTTGGCAAAAACTTTTACTCTGTTTTTGCTTCATCAAAATCCAATTTGTAAACTTTCATGGATATGGGGGAGGCTTTTTGTTCCTCAATAAGATTCTATTCGATTCTATTTCCCTTCAGTGCTCTGTGATTTGATTTTGACTAATATTTAGGATTTGTTTTCATCATTTTTCTGTGAAAGAAGGGAAAAAAAAAAAAAAAAGAAGCCCTTGTGAAAGATTGCTTCTTTTTTCCAATTTACAGTCCAAAAGGATTCTTCTTGCTGACTATTCTTCTGACAGTTTTGGATAAAACTAGGGTTTGAATTAGAATCATTCCCACAAACCTTTTTCTGGTTCTTGTTCTTGTTCTTGTTCTTCTTCTTCTTGATAGTGGTGGAGTTCTTTCTTCCGTTGTTGTTCGACACGTTTTTTGGGTGTTTTTGTTGTTTTTGCAGAGAGAGAATAAAAGGGTCACCTCAGATCAACATGGAAGATTGGGTTTTGTCACCAGCCACCATGCTGGGAGTTCCATCAGATTCAGCCATGGATTTAGACTTCATGGATGAAGTCTTCTTAGATGGATGTTGGTTGGAAACCAGAGATAATGGATCCGAATTCCTTAAACCGAATAATACTACTAGTACTTTTCCATCTACTTCCACTAATCCCCTTTTGGACCCTTTGTTTGTTTGGCCTAATTTTGACACTAACAACAATGACCAATCCAACACCACCCCATCTCAGATCAAGACCAATCCAGAAGATAGGCATAGATCAGTTTTCGCCGAACCCGAGCGGAAAATTCCTACTTTGGAGACTATGACTGATGATATTGGTGTGTGTTATGGCGGATCAGATGCTCATGTCAGTACTGAAGGAGGCAATGAACCCAGAAGAAGGTGGTGGATTGGACCCAAGACTAATACGGGTCCTTCATCTTCAGTGGTGGAGAGGCTACATAGAGCACTCATGTACATCAAAGAGGTGATTAGAGATAAGGATGTGCTCGTTCAGATTTGGGTTCCTGTGCATAGAGAAGGCAGGCGTGTTCTCGTAACTAGAGATCTGCCTTTTGCACTTGATGATAAGTGTTCTAAGCTGGCCAGATATAGGGACGTTTCTTCGGGGTTTCAGTTCTCAGCTGAGGAGGAGGAGGATTCTAAGGAGTTGGTTATGGGATTGCCCGGTAGGGTGTTCTCTGGCAAGGTTCCGGAGTGGACGCCAGATGTTCGGTTCTTTAGGAATGATGAATACCCGCGGCTGATGCACGCTAAGAAGTACGATGTGAGTGGGACCCTTGCCCTTCCCGTGTTTGAGCAAGGTAGCAGGAATTGCCTAGGTGTGGTTGAAGTTGTCATGACCACTCAAAAGATTATGTATCGTCCTGAGCTTGAAAGTGTTCGCAAGGCACTTGAGGTTTGTTTTTCTCACTTTCTCTAATCCCCATTCGTATTTTCTTCTTTTCAATTCTCAACTGAGTTACTGCTGTTGATTTTAATTTTGAGCGTTGACCAAAAACAAAGAGGAATGGAATAAGTTGACCAATCAAAATTCATATCCATGTTCTTCCATTATAATATAAGGACTCATTGGATTCGTGTGAGATTATGCTGTTTGATTGAACTTGATCACAAGTGTTCGACATATAATCCGTTTAAGGATCTCCATTTTTTCTTCGCCATATAAGCTATTCATATAGGCCCGATAGATACTTGATAATAATCCTTCTTTTTCTATTTTGGGAAAATTTGCAGGCTGTTGATCTTAAGAGTTCAGAAGTTTCGAGCACACAGATTGTGAGGGTAACTGATATATTGTCTTTTTAAGGAAAAGTTATAAATTTAACTCTCATCAAATGCTCCTTTTTAAGAGCATGGCTAATTATCACCACTAGTAATGCATCACCACACATGTGGAAACGCAACAGAAGCATCGCATGGCAAAACGTATGGTAGTTGGGTCCCATAGTTCTGATATGTTTTCACATTTGTGGTGATTGCATCACCAATAGTGGTAGAAAGTGTTTTTCTTCTTTTAAGCTCAAAATTTACTTTGATTTCTTAACAGCTATACAACAAGTACTACCAAGCTGCAATACCTGAGATTCAAGTGGTCTTGAGAGCTGCCTGTGAGACACACAGGTTGCCCTTGGCGCAGACTTGGGTTCCTTGCATCTATCAAGGTAAAGAGGGGTGTCGACACTCTGACGAAAACTATGTTCGGTGTGTTTCCACTGTGGATTATGCTTGCTATGTTGCTGATCCCAACATTCAGGGTTTCCACGAGGCGTGCTCTGAGCACCACCTGTTCAAAGGCCAAGGAGTTGTTGGCGGAGCCTTCATGACCAATCAACCTTGTTTCTCTGAAGACATAACTTCCTTTACCAAGACAGAGTACCCCTTGTCTCACTACGCCAGGGTGTTCAAGTTGCACGCTGCTGTGGCCATACGCTTGCGGAGCATCCACACTGGCACGGCTGACTTTGTCTTGGAGTTCTTCTTGCCTGGGGATTGCACTGATCCAGAAGAGCAGAAGAAGATGCTGACTTCGCTATCCTTAATCATCCAACAATGTTGCCGGAGCCTGCGGGTTGTCACAGACAAGGAGCTTGGGGAGGAAACTGATTTTCCGGTCAGTGAAATTGTGGTACCTTCTTCAAATGCTGGGCGTCCTACTAGGGTTGGTTCTTTCCCGGAGGGCCAACAGGGTGGTACAACTACTGATGTTTCATCAATTCCAGAGGAAATACCAAGGGGAGCTTCAAATGAAAGACTCCCAAATTCAAGCCTAACACCAGGTGTTGAGTGTGTTGAAGAGTGTTCTACCATCGGCGAAGGTAGCTTCTCAAGCGTTGGTGCTGGTAAAACAGGCGAAAGAAGACGTACCAAGGCAGAGAAAACCATCACCTTACAGGTGCTTAGACAGTATTTTGCTGGTAGCCTAAAAGACGCTGCAAAGAGCATTGGAGGTAAAAATAAAAAATGAAAAAATTCATTTGACTTAGCCTGCTTTTCCCATAATCTTAGTGGTCGTTATTAGTATGCGGATGATGTTGAGGAGAATCTTTTGCTACGGTAATAAAGAAATCTCCATCGGTACTATATGGTTCTGAATGTGACGTAGATAAAATATATTTAATTATTGAATCTGACTATAGTTATAATTTCTCGTAGGGTCTAACTAAAATTTTTGAAAAATTATTGCTGTATGACTCAAGTATTAAAAATCCGAGTGGGGCTATGCGTCCCCCACTCATTAGTAGGTGGCGTCGCCATTTATTGCGTACCTTTTGTTTTAGAAATGATTTTTAATGTGATCTCACTATCAGAACTGCATAATGACAGTAATTTGTCTTTTCGTAATATTGCAATTCTATTGTTAAGCTCTCCGCTTTACCATTTTTCTTTCTTTGTCCATTTGTTGTTAGTTTGTTCCACAACGCTGAAAAGGATATGCCGGCAGCACGGGATCAAACGCTGGCCTTCCCGGAAGATCAAGAAGGTAGGCCACTCCCTACAGAAGCTCCAACTCGTGATTGACTCAGTCCAGGGTGCATCAGGCACCTTCCAAATCGACTCATTCTACACAAACTTCCCAGAGCTAGCTTCTCCAAATGTCTCAGGAACCAGTCCGTTCTCAGCCTCAAAGCCAAGCCACGACCATCCAAAGCCATTATTATCAAACTTGCAACAAACAGCAGTAGTGGACGCATCAAAATCTTCGTCTTCGTGCAGCCAGAGCTCAAGCTCGAGCCAATGCTGCACCAGCAGGTCCCAACAGCTCAACCCCACATGGAATAATAACAACAACAATGTCACATCAAGCGAACAGCTAATGGCTGGAGAGAACAATTCTAAAGATGTTGTTCTCAAGAGGGTCAGAAGCGAAGCAGTGCTCAGCAATGACTGTAGCGCTGAAGATGATAAAAAACTCATGCCGCGATCTCAGAGCCATAAATCCCTTGTGGAGCATAGAAAGATCACAGGAAAGAACAATGTTACCACTCCATTGCTGAAAAACGCTAGCGGAAGGTTATCATCTCAAGAGTCAGGGGGGGAGTATCAGCGAGTGAAAGTGTCGTATGGAGAAGAGAAGACGCGTTTTCGCTTGCAAAGCAACTGGGGTTTTAGGGAGTTGCAGGAAGAGATTGGGAGAAGGTTTAGCATAGAAGACATGGGGTTGTTCACCATAAAGTACTTGGATGATGACTTGGAGTGGGTGTTGCTGACGTGTGATGCTGATTTGGACGAGTGTTTTGAGGTCTGTCGTTTGTCTCAGAACAACACAATAAAGCTCTCTCTCCAAGTTTCTCGCCATGTCTCAAGAGGTTTTTTGGGGGGTGGTATTATTGGTAATGGCCCTTCATGACCCTCTTTTTAAATTTCGCATTGTGACGCCTCTTTTTTGTTTTTTATCTTTATTTTTTTAGTAGTGGTTTTTTTTTTTTTTTTTGGTGGGGGATAGTTTTTGAGATTTTGTTTATATGGTAGTCTTCTGTAAGTGTATCTAATATTAGAATAATTTCTACCAAGAAAAAAAAAGTTATATTAGAATAAAGTTCAACCTTCCAGAAAGAAGGATGTTGAATATTTATGACGATCGTGAAATTTTGTTGTTTGTACTTTGTAACGTTTTTACTTTTTTGGGATGTTGATAGGCTGAAATGGACACTATTATTTTGTAATTATTTTTTAAGTTAATTTTTTGAATGATGTGACGTGGCTTGTTGTGGATATAATTTGGAAAGAACTGTAAGCGGAGATTAATCAATTGTAAGCTAGAGGTAGACAAGCTTCCTTTGCTTTTGTGGCCGAGTATCACCCTATGCTGACAAGTGACAGCATTTTCTTATCCTTTTGTTTCAATTTCATGTCGTCGTCTTCGTTAAATTGTCGTTTGGAATTATCATAGACTCGTACAATGTTTTCTGGCCTTTGCTGCAGCTGTTGTCATTTGTCGTCGTTGCAATAATTTTCTGTCGTTTTCTTTTCATGTCTTTTCTTTTACTTGTTAACCTTTTTGTTTTATTGTTGTTTTTCGTGTAGTTGCTCAATTTGTTATCGTTGGTATTTAACTTTATCGTTCCTCATTTCATCGTCATTTTCTTCATTAATGTTGTATTTTTAATAGTTTTGCCCTTTTAAAGTTTGTTCTTCATTTTGTCCTATCTAATTTAAGTTGTTTTGATATGTTTCTTTCGTTTTTCCATCGTTTTACTTTTATTGTCATTTACGAATATCCTAGCTTTTGTTGTTTTCGTATGTCAACATCCTCCGTCGTCTTTAGTTGGAATGCTGAATGACAGGCTATGTTTAATCGTCATTTGCAAAACCTCTTTTTTGTTATAATTTTTCTGCTGATTATGAGAGTTCTATCCCATTTCGTTTTCTACTGGATGTCGTGTTTTAATTTGTTTGTGGTTCATTTAGTTGTCGTCCTGGTGTGTATGTTGTTTTTGTTCCATTGTGTTTTTGGTCTTGCAATTTCTTTTTTATTTACTGTCGTTTGTAAATGGAGTGTTTCACTGTTGTTGTCGTTTTCTGATTATCTTCTTCTTTTAATGTAGTTTGTTGCCTTCGTTTCCAAAGTTTTCCCTTCTAGTAGTGTTGGCTTTTTTTTTTTTTTTTTTTCCCCCCTTGGTTGTTGTTTTCTACTTTTTATTTATTTATTTTTTTTATGTTTGTACTTGCATTGTCGTTTGTTGTGTTACATCTTCTTTTGTAACAGAGTCCTGTATTGTCGCTTCCAAAATTTCTCTACTTTAGTAACTGCTTTCATTCGCTTCAATTGTCGTTTCCTACCTATTGTTTTTGCTAGCTACTTGTCGCACTTTAATTGTCCTTCAGTCTTCATTGTGCTTGCGCCCTTCTAATTAATAATCGTCGTTTTAAGTGTTTTTTATTATAAGCTATTATTTCCCTTCGGTTTTTACGATCTCTCTGTTATCTTCGTTATGTCGTCATTTGTTTTTTTCACAGTTGTGGTTGATTGCCGTGTAGAACATTCCCTGTCGTTTTTATATCTATGTGTCGTTTCCATTTTTCTTTTTCGCCCCAATGCTATCATGAATTGTCATCTTTGTTCCATATGAAAGAAAACTCTATTGCCCCCTAACCTCCCCCCACCCCCAACACACACACACACACACACACACAGTTCTTTTTTTGTTTAAAAAAAAAAAAAAAAAACAAAGAAAGAAAGAAAAAAAACTATAAATTCCCAGTTCCTTTTTTTTTTTTTTTTTTTTTTTTGGGGTAGGATTTAGGAACATCAAACTCCAAGTAAATGAATCTATTACATTGGATCTTCAAGAAATATGTCCGACATTTTAAGCAAAAGTAATATATCATTTTTTGCTCAGAAAGCATGCATGAGAAAAATTTAACTTGGTTTGAATGTTGTTTAGCCGAAAAAGAAAGGGAAAGGGGAAAATAAAAAAAAAAGGATTTTCTTCTGAATCATTGTAAAGGGGGGGGGGGGGGAAACACAATGGATTTGATCCACAGTGGAGACCATAAAATGCAGGCAGCAGAGACCACCAAAGGCAGGCCTAATTGCCAAAAAAGAAAAGGAAAAAAAAAAAAAATTATATACCTTCCCCTTGATTCCTTTTACCATCAGTACAACATTACATAATTTACATGTCGAGCTATCCCTACAAGCAAAAAAAAAAAAAAACAAAACAAAAATGTCTTCAATCAGCTTATTGTTGTCCGTGATGCAGCAGATGGCCGACCTTCTTGCGGTTCAATGATCAAAGATCTGGAAGGCGGACCAACCATGCTTAATACTACCTGTAAAACACAAAATCCTTCAGTTTGTTCAGAAGACCTAAAAATATTAATGATAACCAGCCACATTCGTTCATTTTCTGTTGATCTTTCCTCAAGACCAAAAGTTCAATTATACATAATTAAAGTCTTCATTTGGTTGGCACTGCAAACTTACTGGTAAAAATACAAGGCCATGCAAGAAACCAAGAAGAACCAAAGCTAGATACATCTGGAAGTAATATACCTGCAGAACAAGGTAGGGGAGGATTAATGAAGACATGGTAAATAAATCCTAGAGAGTATGAGTGCATGGTGAGGGAGGGACCAATATATACCACAAAGACCTCCGTCCTCGAGAAGCAAAGAACAATCACCCCGACAAGCTTTGTTAGTGTGATCCCACTGCATCATTTAAAAACACAAGATTTTCAATAATTCATCTTGTTAAGATAAGTATCACACAAGTAAATTTTATAAATTGGGACTAAACTCCTAGTTTGCACTCTTTGGATCAAACTGAAGATTGAAGCCGGTGACCCTTTAACAAAGCACACTCTATAGAGAATAAAATCTGAAATATGATTACACATCATGATATAGAAGGAAATCTTGTCGCCTTTGTTCTTGGTGTACGGTGGGATTAGTGGTTACTCCAGAGGTCAATTTCAGCTGATGAAGGGAGTTACCTGAAGACAGAGGCTCCCATTGTACCTAGAGCCTCTTTAGTGCGCTGGTTTTTATCTCCACTGCTTACCTGTTACAGAAATTATATTTGGAAAAGTACAATCAGATGGAGACACCTGACAGGACAGTACGTTTGTGATAAAGTTTGAACGAATCAAATTCATTAAGGATGATGAAATTCGCTCAGAAGAATGAGTATGGATACGGACCGAGAAAGCATGAGTCATGTGAACACAAAACTCAACAGCAATTCCAACAGACATAACAAGATTGACAACAGAGATCGCATTCAACTGGATTCCTAGAATCGCCATCACACCCTGCACATATAGTCATATCATCAGGAGATGAACGATGCTGCATGAGTTCATCGCTTCTAAATCAGGTTTGTATAGAAAACAAAGGAAGAAGGTCTACCATGAGGTCCACAACAATCATTGCCAACACTAACAAAATGATTGCTGAAGTCCAGAAACTACAGCCAAAATGGAAGATACAGGAAATAAAATCAGTATAGATCGCATAAAAAGGATAAGAAAGCCGAATGCTACAAGTTTATATGGTACTAACCTGCATGTGATTACTAAACAAACAATAAAAACTGCACCTGGTAAATTACAAACCAAAGAACCAAATCAATCACTTTAAAAATGTGAAATAACAATGCTTACCTAAAAATTACAGGGAACACAAAATTAGCATCTCACTGGCTGAGCTACAGAAGAATAATTATCAATTTCTTTTGTTTCAGAAAATTGCATATGAAACCACGTCAAGTTCGATAAGTTATCAGTTAAGGTCTCCTAACCATATCTGCAGTTTTGATTTAACTATATCTGGAAAAAGAGTACGGCAAATGACAATCTAAGATCAATGTTGAAGTACCCATGCAACCATGCTATTTGAGTTTTTGAATTTGAAACCACTAACCAATAGCTATAGAAAGGTTGATCAACGCTGTCTTCCAAATATCAAGGTATTGCTCAAAGAACATATAAAACACCGAATAAGGAAAAATCTCAATCTGCACCAAGAATGAAACATTAGGTAACAGAATACATAATAAATTCCACATGTTCATATGATTTGCAATCTATGTTGATCACAATTTCAGTAACACGATGAGAAACTGAGAACTAAGCCTAACTGCACTAGCAATACAAAAAATCAGAGTTTATTATCCACTGAGAAAAGGGCAAGATGAGCTTGTTTACACACTTCAACACAAAGGGGAAAAAAAAAAAAAAAAAAGTTCTGAAAGTAACTTTAATTTTAAAACAATTGTATTAAAAGAATCCTAATAGCACAACCAGCATTAATTGGAACATTACCTTTAAAGAATCAGAAACCCTTGAACTGAACTCCCGCGCAGCCCGCATTGAATTTACATAGTCAACCTTAACATAAAACATAATGGACAATACAGTCAGGCTCTTTTGATACAGATAAGAGAGATAACACTCAAATATCCAATTTAAGAATACACCATGCCTGCTTGTTCAGAGGTGTATGATATGTACGAAACGATGATGCTTGAATAATGCCATTCTCATAACCTGACGACCAAAAGATGTAATTAAATGAAAACAGAGAACTCAATTAAATCCTTAAATAATATACATTGGAGAATTAACTTGTTGATGTTTGTTTTCTACAATGCATAAATTGCCCAATCCTAACCTTGGAGTTCCACACTGCTTGTATAAGCCCCATGGCCACCTTTGGCACAGGCAGCAGAGGGTAGAGCATTTAGGAACCATGGAAGCTTATCCTTGAATTGTGTGGTAGACGGGCGGTCATTCTGAAGTTCTGAATGGCGGAAACACTGCAATTCCATAGTTCATATGTACAGGTGCAACAGACATTTATTTTATCTAGAATCGTGGCATTTTAATAAAAATATTTCTCCATAATTACCGTGGTGCAATCTTTGCATACTCCACCCAAGCTACACACACCATCACTGGAGGAACAACAAGGAGGCTGAATGAAAAAGAGTTAAATCAATATGAGTGGGATTGCACAAAACGGCACGCAAAGCTTGATTACATCCTAAACAGAGTTACTTTAACAAGTACAATCATCTCCTTACAAGTGACAACAGATAAGTTGACAAGTATAGCTGTGCTAATGACCTGATCATCGGGAGGGCAATAAGTTGCATTTGTAAACTTCCGACAGCATCCAAATGCTTCTGGTGATATCCACACAAGAAAATCATCCAGCCATGATGCAGCAGGCTTCGCAATGTAACTTGTTTCCGGAGTTGTTGATGCTTTTGCAATCTAAAACAGCAAAAAAGAACCCCCGAAAAAGAAAAAATAATAACTAATAGACCCTATATTCATCAAATATGACATTAGAAGAGCTAAAGGAAACAATGTCACGTTTCTTCTCATACAAGCAATTGATTAAATAATCATCATCTCAGTCAAATATTATCATCAAATATTTCAAAGATTTTAATCATGTGATTTTATGTTAGAGTAAAAAAACAAATTTCCTGTCTGTAAATGTACAAGGTACAATCAGCTCTTCACCTTATTCTTAAACACAGAAGCGTGCACACACACGCACACACACACACACACACACAAAAGAGAGAGAAGGGAAGAGGTTAGACCTGATTCAAAAGAGAGTCTGAATCACATTTGCTGATTGAGCACAACTGGTTTGTATGTCTTGATTCTAAGCTGAGGAAGGAGCAAATTTCATCATCAAGATGATCTTTGCAATAAAAAGATAAAAACAGGATTTTCACCATTTGACAACGGTACTTGTA
>JAFMPE010114167.1:0-12116 GCA_024759925.1 Ficus religiosa | reverse complement strand
TTCTTCTTGGTAATATAATTTATTAATGTCCATTCGTTCTCTCAGTTATAGATTTCATAAGAAGCTGCGTTTCCCTCCCTCCCTCCCTCTCTCTCTCTCTCTCTCTCTCACTCTCTCTCTCTCTCTATTTTTATTTTTGGGCTAAATATGAAGCTGGTGCAGATACGAATACAAGAAGAGAACATTGAAAATTCACATGGAAACATTGACTAAACTGCGTCCTCAACTTTCCATTTGCATAGTGGAGAGATTTAGATACAACTGTAACAAAAGCAACTCACTTTTTTTTTTGTTTTGAAAATGCAAATCCAACCTTTAAAATAATAACAATCTTCTCTTCATCATACTCCAGTTCCCAGCAAACGCGTAATAACTAATTCCGCCAATAAATAGTGATTGTAGATGTAACTTTACATTTATTTTTGCATGTTAGGACATAAATTTAAAATAACAAATAAAAAAAAATTCCTCAATAAAGAATAATTAATTCTATCTTTGTGTGTGTCAATTAATGTAAAAATTAAACCTCTCTTTGATAGGTAGTTGGAGATGAAATTTTTAAGTTAAAAATTCATTGATTTTTTAAAAATTAATTATAAATTTTATTAATTTTTTATAAAAAGATAAAAATTAAAATAAAAAAATATAATTTAATTGGAGTTAACCTTGAATACTAAATAGAGGCTAAAATAACTTCAGTCAACTGGTGAATCGTTGGGGGTAAAATGGCGAGCTTCTATTGGGCCAACAGATACAGCAACCCCACCCAATCACATTTAAGTTGGAGACACTTCTCAGAATCAGTCTGACATTCAAGCCAGTGCCCAGTGGCAACTTCATTGTGCGCACACTGCCTGCCAGGAGAGCCACAATTCACGATTCACAAGGCAATGGAATCTCGATAGATACCGGTCAAAAGTGGATACAGCAAAAATATTTCTTTCTTTATTTCCTATATACCTACTTGTATTTTTTGTCACTTTTATTGGTCGTTGAAGCGGGTGTCCGACATCTTTCCCTCTCGAATAATATATATATATATATATATATTTTAAATTCCTTCTCTGAAACATGCATTCTGTTTAGATAAAAGAAAAATAATTTGTTAGATGATAAATATTTTTATTAAATTTACTAAATCATCATAGTTTTCTTAATTTGATATGATTCTGATATATTACGATAGGAACTTTTTCCATACCATACTTCAAAATTCTAAACTTTGTGTGCCTGGTTACTGAAAACATTAATACTAACCTTTATGCGGATAAAAGGAGGACATACATTGTAAGACGGTGAATGAAGTGCATTGCTTTAAGAACTCATCCTTTTGGGGGAGGTTGGAAATAAGGATGCAGCAAAGCCTCGTCGACGCTCAATCTCTCCTCCTGCAATCCAAATTAACAATTTCTTTGTCAAAAAAAAAAAAGGGAGCTTGAATGGCAGACAATCCTAGAATGGCCACATCCCATCTTGAAGGATGAATTGAACAATAAGATTCCCCAAAATTGATATGCAACTTAGAATTTAAGGTACGAAACAAGTCTAAGACATACAAGGAAAAATGCTGCATTGTCGGATAAAGAAAAAACTTACAGGGTCCCAAAGCAATAGATGTCGCACCAATCGCAAAAGCCAAACATTGGGGAACCTGTAGTATTTTCAAAGAGGCAGATGAGCAGGCAAAGCCGAGTACACAATACAGATAAGAAACAGATAGTATTATCCAAGACTGACCCAAATTTAAGTGGATCTCTACTCTTAATTTGATAGGAAAAGAATTCTTCTGAGCATTTCCAGGAAGCTGGTGATGCTCTAACCTGATCGCACAAGATATCCCGTTAGTTATATATAAAACCAGATTACCTGCATGGGCGGCTAATTTGATTAAAACCAAGAGTTTCAGTGGAGAAGGAAATGACAAGAAAGATGTTTGTGAGTACATATAGAAAAACTTAAAAACTTTCTACAACACACCATCCTCCAATCTTTGATTGATTAAATAGTTAACCACCCATTAATACTTTGTATGAACTGGAATACTTGAAAGAGAAGAAGCACCAGTGACTATAAAATTGCAGGATATCTCATTTAAGTTTGTAACTTGCAACGGTTAAAATTTCATGTTGGAAAATTCAACATTTCAATTCAGCATTCTGTCCTCTTGACAACAAGGAGTGGCGTAAAAAACAAAAAGCATTAGTAACAGAGCCCAATTTTATGCTTATTTTTAACAGAATACAATGGTAGACTTACACGGTCCGTTACGCGGTAATGTTTTGAAGATCCCCCAGGGACTAAGATACACAGCTCCATAAATGACCTTAGTCTGCAAAACGAAATTAAAGACAAAAACAAAAAAGAAACGGATAAGTACTTATAATCATCAATGTTAAAATATGTACCCTTCCACAACGTGACAAACAGAGTATCTGGATCAGGTTCTCAAGGATAAACTCACTTGTATGCAAGCTCCTTTAAGTCGTCATTCCAACCCTCTAAATGCTGGTCCAGGAGAGAACGTGTGTAAGCACTAATCTGAAATACATCTGGCGATCCTAAGATAAACTCTAAGATAACAACACCGACACTCCACATATCATACCTGTTAAATAGATCAGAGTACATCCATTAAAAATCGTTCTTTTAAAAGTCAACTGAGCTAAATTTAAATAAGTTCTATAAACATCACATACTTCAAATTTGTGCTTATTGGCCCCTGATGCCAACTAGCATTCAATAAAGCCTCAGGAGGAGTGTACTCGTTAGTTTGTTCAGCTCTGGAAAAAAACACAAAGACATATGTTTCAAGAACAACGTGGATAATGACAAGTAAATATTAAACCTAAAATAGCAACCAAAACGAAACAAGATTATCAAGATACCTAGAAGGTCCGGTAGAACCATACAAATGCCTCAGCGTAAACTCATCAATGGCACTTCCAAAGTCGATTATGCGCCTGGATGATTTGATATGAGGAAAATTTACAATCATTTTGTAACACAGAAAGCACCTTTGATTACAAAAAATTAACACGTCAAGATTGAAGTAACATGAATTTTCAAAGTATTTTAGTTTTTGCTAGAACAATATCTCAAGCATGAAAACAAACTTAGTGAAAAGCTTCACAGTGTAAACAAAGTTCTTCACAAGCTGTATTTGAAAAATAAAATAAGTCATTCACAAGAGCTGCAGAAAGAAAAATTTTGTTTCGCTCTTCAAACTTTGATGTTGTCACATTGTATAGTAAACTGCAACCATGGTAAGTGGTTATTTAAATTCACTGTAAATTATCTTCCAGACAGAAGTTACAATCTTAAGAAATATAAACCAGAAGAGACTCTTTGTAAAATTTTCTCAAGAGCGGTACATCATGATACCCAACTCAGGAGTGCTGGGTATCATGTGAAAAGAGGTTATTGGAACCAAAATGAGAATAAGCTTAAATCGTGTCGCAACAAAAATCACAGCTTACATAATAAAGCCATAAGATGTACTCTACCATACATTTTAGTGGTGAAGTTACTATCTCCATTTGGAATCTCATTCAAACATCTTCCTGTTTTCTGATCTTCAAAGCATATCACCATGTTCTCTACAGATATAAAAGCACCATAGGCCAGTGGATGCAAAATAGCCAAGTCAATTTGATTTGCAAATAGATTATCATAGAAAAAATGAGAGAGGGATCTTGAAGGCAACGCCCACTAAACCACAAAGTTAAAAAATGAAAAAGGGGAAGGCATTAAGAACCAACTCAAGCTCAGTTCATCTATGATATATCTAAGGCCATGTTTCAACATTAGAATAAAATGAAAGATGGGAATATACGGACTGTTAAGTTCATCCTAACCAATGTTTGTGGCATTTAAAAAAGAAACTTGTCTCTTTCATTTTCACCAACTCCTTCTGCTTCTAAGTGTGAAATACAGAGATAATTTGTAACAAAGTAGATAAAGATAAACTGTATGGCCATGGAAGAAAACACAGCAATGCTCTCACCAGGTTTGACATCCCTGTGGGTGACATTGCGGTCATGACAGGACTTGAGCGCAGTCAACTGAATAAATGAAAAGGATCAAGTCCAAAAGACAGCATGAGATAAAAATAAGAACATAAAACTGGAGAAGTTTGCTGCAGAATACAGAAAAACAAACAAACTATTTTTCAATAGATACATAAGCTCTATATTCACACTGGCTAGATTTTTGTTTTTGGGAAGCAGGCTACATTTTGAACAAGTAAATGTTTACTGTAATAATTTCAATTGAAGCTTAACCATTAATAGAGTATGAGTAGGAATATTGCATAGAGCATAATTGTTGCAAGTAACCTTGCCATGCAATTTTTGGACAAAAGGCCTGTCCTCTGAACTGCCTTCTGAAAACCAAATGTGGCCAGTCTACATAGCAGAGGAATGACACATGTTTGATCCACAAGATTAGAATCCAAGAAAGGTGTATCACTCGTGTAATATGCCAAAACTTAACTATCATTGAAACCATCTACGTGAGAAACTGAGGTATCACTTTCTTTTTTTACGTAGAGAGAATCCATAAGAGAGCTCAATAAATTGCTCTATTGCAGACATACCAACTGCCATATAAGACTTCGCATCTCCTCTTGCCCTGCTTCCGTCGTCTTCAACCTATGCCACCATTTTGATGGATGCAACATCTGGGCAGTCTTCTCGTTCTCAGACCTTTCCTCATTGGAAGTTTTATCTACTTCTTCCAGAGTATATAAAAGTTTTGACAATGAAATGCCCTCATATCGAAAGACAAGCCATATTTCATTAGCTCGAGATTCAAAAGATTCTACAAACCTAGCAATATGATTTAAGCCTTCTTCATAGAAACCCCTCGGCAGTCTAAACTTGCGTTGAATCATATTCTCAAAGCTCCAATTGTTACCTATCCCATGTACCATGGATTCATCAGTGTCTATTGCGTCATAGGAACCTAAACATGATTCTTTCCGGACAGAGCTTAAAGCTCCATCTGATGGTAAACTTCCAATTCGCTTCGAAGCATTCAGAAAGACTTCTCCAAAATATTTCTCTCGTAGGCCACTTAAATAAACAGCAGCTCCTCTCTCCACCTGTTTGTAATTCAATGATCCAGTCAGTAATATGTCATAAAACTTAAAGGAACTACTAACATATCATATACATTAAACTTCTAGAGATATAGTTTTATGCAATTCGAAACCAGTTATTCATATCTTAAGGATAAATGTCCACTAAGGTGTTCATCAGTGAACCTATATGTTTAGAAAGTTTTCGCAGTGTCAGTATTTCTTGAACTCCGATTATGTTAACATCCCTAATCGATAACGAGCCAACAGAGAGTCATCCTACTGAAGAAGGGTAAATCATCCTTGAGATGACACTAAGGCACTTCCAATTCAAGGTTACAATTTTGATTTGCCAAAACAATTACCATTATACGTTTCAAAATGAACAAGTTGTCATCAAGGGAACCAGAGTGACATTTGTGAGTAAACGAGCTACTATTCCTGATTTGTGATTCAAATGGAATAGAATAAAATGAGACGTTGTTGTCACTCCCACTCCAGTGTGAAGAATTGCTGCCTTGATAACAATTCCAATGAAAAGCCAACCATACTTCCCCATATGATCCACGACCAAACCTCTTCTTTAAAACATAGCTGGCAAAACCAAGAAAAGATACCATGCCTTGAGTAAAATTAAAACGCCGCAATTTCAAATTAAAAGAATAAGTGTTTGTAAGCATAGCTAATGTCCTGAGTGCATGAGTGTATTAGCATAGGTACCATATTGGGGGAAGAAAAAACATGGAACAGATCAATTAAAGAGGTTATCCATACCTCAAGTTAGGCATATCATTTTCAAAGGACCCGTTGCCCAAACTGACATTTTGAAAAGGAATTAATTCCAGAAAACCAATGAAACTAGAAAAACTCTCAGGGTTTATGCACTGAGTGTTAGCGCCATCAACAGTTGCTCCAAGATGCAAGCACAAATTGTGGTCATGATATAAATTTACAGATCCACCTAAAATTAGGAAAGAGAGAGGGGAGAGACAAAGAGAGAGAGAACACGTATTAGCAGCTCCATCTTGGTGAATACGACATTCCAAAATGCACAGAGTTGTATATAAATTCAGAAGAAACTATCATTTCTCTGAATTATCTAATTGTAACTCCAGCCTATAAGTACCAATACAGTAAGAGGGGAAAGATTCAAAGCTGAAGTTTAATTGATAAAATATATACATAGAAAATCTCAAATGGCTTCTCAATCCAAATGCCTAGAGGGAGAGCCCCCACAACACCCCCCCAACAGACACATATACGGGCAAACACAAGATTTTACACCGTAGTATTTAATAGCCAGACAGCACTTACCAAAATGGTGGTCAAGGGCTCCAGGAAGAGCCTTAGGTACATCATAATCTTCATGGCCAACCTTTTCAGTTTGCAATGTGAAATCTCTATGTTCGGCAAGGTTCTCGGATAAATAAAAGCAGCCATGTTTCCCTTCTACCTAAAACAAAGAAAAGCAGCAATATCCTGCTTTTAAACTTTGCAACATACGTAAACAACTAACGAAGGTCATATTGTACTGCAATAAAATGAAAGTCTGACACTATTGCTAGAGAAATTTAATTGCTGAACTTGATGAAAACAGCCTACCAGACAAATTAGACAACTCAGTCTATCAGATAATTCCTCGTTACTAAAAAGTAAAGAAGAAAATAATTGTATGGCTAGTTGAACTATAACTTAAAATATATAAATATATATATTGATACATCTCCACAAGGAACTTCTGCAATAAAAATTAATAGTATCAATGCAGGAAACCATTACTTGGCCACACTCCCAGTGAATGAAAAATGACATGTACAAGTTATAAAGGGCACACATAAATTGTATGGATCATCACTTATTTCCAAGAGTCCTAAACGATATGTGCATCAAAGCCTACCAAAACAAAACTGTTTCCTTTTTCTTTCAAAAGAAAAATCATTTCATTGATCAAATAATCAATTACAAGTAAAAGAGGAAAAGTTATTCTCAAAACAGAGAGGGAAACAGTGTAAAAAATAAAAACAGCAACTAAGGTTAAATTTAACTACCCAAAAGCAACAGCCAGATTTCAAAACAAAAACAAAACAACACAGCCCTAAATAAATCAGACCATTATCCCCCCTACAACCTCCTTCCAAAACAAAAGAGAAAGAAAATACCAATTAAAAAAAAAAAAAAAAACAGAAACCAAAAACAAAAGTAACACCAAAAAGGAAAAAGAAAAACAAAGATAAAGATAAAGATAAAAACATCATAACCAGTATTAACTACCACGCATAGGAAAAATATTTTATAGCAAGGAAACTAGCATCTTATGCCTTCAACCTTACCAATAACCTCTCAAACTTGGTCATAACTGGATGAGCTTGCACGATGTCAGGACTGATCTCATTGACTGACCAAAAATACATAAGTAATGTGAGTGCATAAAATGGTATATGATACGTGGACCAAAAAAAACACTGATTAGCACTCAAAAAATTTGATATTTTTCATGTTCATTCTATACATTAACAATTTGGCAGATGGTTTTAGCATAGATAACCTGAGAAACTGTAAATGGACTTCTGTAACCCTAATGCTGGGAAGCCTTTGACTCCCTCTCTGTTTAATCTTTCTTTTGGCAGGCTCTCAGAAAAACCCATAGAGGCCAATGGAACCACAACAGCTGCCACATTATCCATACTGCCCTTTTCATAAGCCGTATTTACTATGCAGTCAGCTACTGAATATGAACATGAAGGAGAGAGCTTTGATCTACGGGGACCATGATTCTCCATTTCCCATATCAGATCACAAACATCCTGCAAGCTTAGCTTCTCAAAAATTCCATCAGATGTAGCGACCAGATAGCTATCATTTGCAGTCAGTGGCTGCCAATCTGTCAATTCTGGCGCAGATATAACACCATAACTGTTTCAAATTCAGCATAAAAACTGAATAAGCATTATGCCCCAAACCAAATAAGATGGTTGGATGATTAAATACAAGAAATAAACTAAATGCAGTTATGAGGGGGCGGGAATACAATATTTAGATACAAATCAACTGCTTGTGAACCTCACCTTTTAAAAGACACATCGCCAATAGCTCGAGAAACAGCTAACTGACCATTTACTCGAGGAACACCACCCCATTCAACAACATAACCACCAGCATTTTCAACCCGAATTCTTTCATCATCTCTGTTGGGGTGATGATCTTTTGTTAGTTCTTCCACAGAAAAATGCACCAATCCACTAGAGGGAGCCAGTGTAAAGCGGCCATCATTTCTTACACGTGAAATAGCACCATTACGTCTTTCCTGCCTGTATAACCTTAAATAAGTGGCTGCAATTCCAACCACCAAAAAAATGAATAACGTCTTTGTGTCTTACTTTTCCAAGTGCAAGTGCAAAACTATCCGAAGATAATTTTACTCATAATAAAAAGGTATTAAAACTAGCTAACTTCTATAAAAAGACCATGCCATCAAAAGAGTGTTAAAAATGACAAAACACGTTATTTTAAAGCCAAATATTACCAACCTTTAGCCTCTGCAGGAGACTGGAATTTTTTGGAGCACAAAAAGGCCTTCGAGTCTCCTATATTAGCAACCAAAATTTGACCATCTGCTAATAGAACAACTGTAGCTGTCGAACCAGACTCTAAATTTTTTCTAGATGCTTCCTTCGTGGCCCAATTTTTCAAAAATCAATACAAGAACAAAACATGGAATACTGTACCCCAAAAAATAAAAATAGAGGAACAAGCATGAAAGTCAAAATTTCAAACTTAACATGCCTTTGAAAATGTTGCATCAATGTCATGGATAGCTCTCAACAATGCTTCCTTTAGAATTTCCAAGTGAGAAGAATGGACAATATTTTCTGGCAGTGAATGCTTAAACCTGGAGTCCATTTCTAAATTTCAGACATATGCTTATGACAATAATAAAAAATTACAAAGAAACATTAAAGAGTCAGGAAATTCAATTCAATGCCGAAACAGGGTCCCATTGTGAAAGAAAAAGGAAAGAAGGAAAAAAAAATGTAGTAGATAGGTTAGGCATAACTAGCTAAACACAGTAATTGCAGTGACCATGGGCTCATATTTAGCGTTAATAGTTACTACTCACTCATTCTATAATGCAAGGATAGTATGATATATATATATATATATATATATTTTCTAAACACTGCTTATCTGCCAATTTTGTTCAAATCATTCGATTTAAACATTTACAGGCAATGAAAGGAAAAGGGAAAAAAAATTATGTTAACTGCTATCACGTTCATGTGTTATCAGGTTTAATCATCCCGTCAACATTGACTTGGTAGTAAGGGGAATTTCAAGTCCATGGATTTTATGAAGTTGCCACCTCAAAAGCGTGTAGAGAAATTTTACAAGGAAACCAAACATCTTTTTACTATTCTAATTATCTTAAAAGATGAAAGATCACAATGCCAAGGGAACTATACGAACACCATACTATTAATAACCAATATGACAGTAGGTTAAAGAGAAAAACACCTTCCAAGATCCAACTCATGATGCCTCAGCACTTCATCCCAATTAAGCAATTGAAAGACAGTATCACCATCTCTACTATTTACAAGTCCTCCCATGGATTTCTTGAATACAGAAGAATATGTTGCATCAAGAAGAAAATAAGTATGTAAAATGAAATATTCCAATAAAAGCTTTGAAGCCATCTCACTAGCTTCAGCACCATTGTGACCGTCAAAAACAGCCACAACTCCGACGATAACCTCCTTAAGCCCTACAGCTCCTGTAAAAAAAAAAAATTTCCACATTAGAAGAACCCAAATTTACACCTCAACACTACCGAAAAACAAGCTTTTTCCAACTTCCCTGCCCTAATTTTTTCAATTGGACGGAATTTGGCTTATTCTGAGGTAAGAAAAAAGCCACCTTTTAGTTATATTTGATAAATTTTCCACAAAAAATGCCAAGAAAAAACAGAGACAATTAGAAAGAGAATAGATCAGCCACTGAAGCATAAAAACCTGATTCCAATTCAGCTCAGACTTCGAAATCGGCAAACTCGATGATTTTTATCAATAAACAGACATAATTCCGGAAAATTATAAAATCAATGATTTTCCATAAAAATGCAATGAAAAATCTGATATTGAATAGACAGGGAATAAAGCACTCACTGAAGCATAAAATCCTAACAAAAAAACATCAAATTATAGTTCAAATCATAGTTCGGAGTCGGAGTAGTTAATGATTTTTAGCAATAAGCCAATTTGGCTCGAAACAGATTACGACAAAACCCTAACTCCGACGGAAAGCAAGTAAGCAACAAACGAACGGAAACAGAACAAGAGAGAAAAAGACAGAGAGAAGTTTTCGGGCACCGACCGGGAAAGGGGATGCGAAGATCGAGAGCGCAGAGAGCTCGATCCTCCTGATAGAATCTTCGACCTTGAAGAATGGCCAATTGGCATCGCTCGGTGCTCGGAGAAGGAGAAGAAGGGTAATCGGAAAGCTTCCAGCGAGGGCATTTGGGGGACTGAAAAACCGCTGGAGCGCCGCCTTCTCTGTAGAGCGTCAGGCATGTCGACGATTCTCCGGAACCGAGAGGCGCAACGGCGAGCAGAAGCCCTAATTCGAGGAGGATTAGAAGAAAATCGAAGCCTTCGACCATGTCTTCCTTCTCATCGAATTCGAGAATTCATGCTGTTCTTGGCGAATCGTAGACAATTGTTGTTGACGAAAATTGGTTGGTCGGTTCGTCAGCGTTGGATTTGGAGGGAGATCCTTTCCCTCCCCTTTTCCCTCCAAAAAGAGCAATTGTCTCTCTCTTTGTCTCTCACTCTCTCCATACAAAATTTAGAGAGATAAGAGACTTCACCCTTTCTTTTACGACGTGACGGAAACGACATCAAATTACGTTAACTGATTGGCCCTGTAAAACGACACTTCGTTTTATTTTTTTCTTTTTTGTTTTAAAAACGATCTGTCGTATTCACACATGCTTACGATGTCCTCGTCTTAGTAAGCATTATTTTTCACAAGATGAGTAAATAGAAATTAACATTTTATGATTGAAATTATTTTTCCATCACTCATTGTATCTCTCAAGTTTCAAATGCTTTCGTATCTCTTAAAAAAAAAAAAAAATACTAGTTGTCATTAAAAGTTTTATGTGCAAATTGCAACTACAAATTTCTTTTCTAAATTTACTTCTTAAAAAATTAGATAAATTAATGAGAGGAACTTCTCGTCCTAAATTTATAACAGGAATGAGTAGAATAAAATGGGGAAAAAAATAATCTCACTTCTGTCACTTTTTAAGCTGATGATAAAGAAGATCTTCATGGCATTTCGTTTTTATTTTATTTTTTATTTTATTTTGATTGAAGTAAAATTGACTAATAAAAATTACACAAATTGATTGGGTTGATAAAGAACTATCTTATTCCTTAAAGAGGCTCTAGGACTTGTGATGCATGGGACAAGCGACATGTCGTCTCGTATGTTTAGTTGTGTTGCTGGATTTCTCGTAAATTGAACTACAAAAAAGCTTATGGCAGTGTCGAAGAAATTGTAATTATACAAGTAAGTATTTAGATCTATAGAGAACCACAGTAATAAATATAGCCAAAGAAGGAACAAATGTTGAATTTAGAAATTCTACAGATAATGACATATTTTTTAAATTTTAGAATGAATTTAATAATGTTATATTATCTTTAAATTATTTCTGCAACTACAAATATTAATCAATTTGAATGGCAAATGTAAAATTAGTGATTACTATTAGCCAACGCAAGACAACTTATTATTCAGAACTATATAGGGGTGTTTAGTGAATGAGTTTGAGTTGAAATTTTTAAGTTTAAATAGTAACTTTTTTTGAATTTTTAGAAAAGATAAAAAAATTTTGTAGAAAAGATAAAAAACTCTTTTTAAAAATAGACAAAAACTGAGTTGAAAAATTTGAGTCAATCTCTCCCTGCATGTTCTCAATGATTCCAATTTATATATTGAGAATACTCCAAATAGATCTTACGAGTTTAATACCTGT
>JAFMPE010114151.1:0-12100 GCA_024759925.1 Ficus religiosa | reverse complement strand
CTTGATCTTCTAACTAAGAATTTCACTAAGTTTTAGTTTGAGGATTTATTTGTATTTCAAGTTATGAGTTGTAAGAGAATAAGCTCATGATTCTTATTTTTCCTATATTATGGTTTTTACATGGTTGGTTATGCTAGATCTATGCTTAGGCTATCTTGTTTGCTAGCCCTAAGCATGAATTTGATTTTATACTCTAGGATGAGTTTTAAGATTATGTATGCTCCCCATGTATTTGTGATTATGCTCTTACATGTTTGAATATTGATATTTTATGTATAATGCTTAGGTGAATGCTATGTGTATGTTGGTTAAGAAATTAACCTAAAAACACAACTTAGTAAGCTAGTAAAGTTATCAATATTGTGTTTTTCATGTAAATAAACAAGTAAATGATTGAATGTTAAGAATGAACTCGACGCACTGCATGTTGATGTAGGCTCACAGCTTTGACCTTTTGAGATAGTATGTGCGAATTTTTAAACAAGAACCAACAAAGTGTAAACTGCTAGTTTTTAAAAATAATCTGGATAGTTTTCTGGAAACCCAATTTTGACCCCTCAGAGGCCGAATTTGGAAAAAGGTGTAACTGTAAAGTTGTAGAAAACATAAAATTCTAGGGGGCAATATGAACAGTTTTTGAAAAATAGACTCCAAAGGCCTCTGTTTTTATCAGTTTTCAAAACTGATTGGTCCAAGTACGGAGAAAAATGAATAAGTAAAAGATAGATTTAACCTTTGAAAAATAAAAGTTGTAGGTTTCGACGAGATCTACAACTTCTATGAAGAAAACTTGTCCAAATTCTAAACTAATTTAAAGATAAAACTGAATCTTCAAAACTGTGCATGGTACAGAAAATTCTTGCACATATACTTTTAACCAAATCAAAAGGCTATCTTCAAAAGCAGTTTTTAACATTTTACAATCCCTTTTAAAAAGAAGTTAATTTTATGAAAATAGTTTCAAAAGGTTTGAATCCATTTGAATTTTCACAATTGATTTTTAAAAGGCAAATTCAAGTATGAAATCAAGATAATACTTGATTTATGAAGCTAATATATTTTCCAAGTAACTAAGATGTTTTCTAAGAAAATAAGGTGTTTTTGAATAAAAGGATAAAATAAATAAGTCGATGTTACTTATGAATATAAGTAACAATTTTATGACAGATGGTAGTCGGTTTGGTGACCGACTTATTATTCAATGAATATATTATGGATCAGTGGGTAATAAGGTAGAATGATTCTTATGCCTTGTTTGAAAATAGAAATATTTAATATAACCTGTTGTCGTGCCTTGTTGGAATGATAGACCAAGAGCATAGGATAACTTAAGTACAACTCCGCCTACAACATGAGCAAAATGTTTTTACTGCTTTACTTATTTTCAAAACTCATGCATTGATTTACATGAAGTACATATGTTTTATGTTCTATTATTGTGGCATAATGAAAACATGCTCACTAATGATAAATCACATGACAAGAATAGAATCAAGTTTTCAAGGAAGAAACAATAAAGATTTAAGTTTTCAAATGTGATCAAATTAAGAACTAGTTTTCAAGAATGAAGGTAACCAAGTTGCCTTGTGTTATATCGACCTGTCACAAGGGCGGGTTTAATCTATGGCTACATACCACAGTACGTACACTTATATTCATGTTATATAAGAGGCCCAAAACTAAGTTAAAACAAAAAAAATATAATTGATTCTTGTTAAGTTAATATTAAAAAGTATAATTGATTCATAAGAAAGCATAATTCATTCATAAGAAAACATAATTGGTTCATGCATTGATTTACTAAAATGATTTTGCGGGAATAAAAAGTTGTACTTGCTGAGCGAAAGCTCATGACTTACATTCATGCTGTAGGTAAGCAACCTACCGGACATGTTTAATGCAAGACTATGGATAGATGACACTGCAAACTGTGAAATTTGGGTTGGACATGCCACGTATTTTATAAAATATGTTGCATTATGTTATGATAATTTAATGGTACCGGTACTTAGTACTGCGACAGTGTTTACTACTACGATAATTAACATGGTTAATCAAATGTGTTAAGATGGTTTTAAAACTCAGTACTTGATTGCGTACATATAAATAAGTATGAGAATAAGTTAAGTTTTAAATTTGAGTTTAAAAAGAAAAAAAAATATTTCCGCATTTTTATGAAAAATAAGAGTAAGTTTAAGTATGTTTAAGTATGAAGTAGTGGCCACAGAAGGTAGGTCGCCGCAAGGTTTGATATGTAGTATGGTAACGACCTACGTAATCAGTTTGTTTCAAAGTCGGTGGCCGTGGATACACTGACTAATGCCTAGGATCCGAAGGCCAACGCCTAGGCACTCTGGCCTCGGCCTTATGTACTATGAATGTGTATTTTCCTTCCTTTTTGCTCCGTTTTCATCTTTTTCTTTTTTCTTTTTTCTTTTTTTTTTTTTCATTCCTTAGTATCCAAAACACCTACAAAATATTAAAACACAAATACACACTAAAAACTCTCAAGAAATCAACAAATAAACATAAGAGAATTGATATAAAATAATGAAGAATTAAGTACTTATCAATGATCTCTTAGGAATAGCAAATTTTGTTGATTTTAGGTTTGTTGTTTTTTGTATCTGTTTGTTCAACTTGGCTGCTTTATTTTTTCTAGTTCCCAGTTGTAGCTGTCTGAGCTTGTTAGCTGTTGTCCTTGGTCTGTTGACTCACTCTTTTTTTATTTTTTTTTATATTTTTTTTTAATTCAAGTCTTGCTTTAGCTTTTATTTGTTGAGAAAAATTAGACGTGCTTTTTAAGAAGATTGGTCCATAGTTATAAGTCCTTCAAACTTTGCATCCATGCATACATAACAACTAATTACGAGAAAGGAAAAAAAAAAGGGTGCATTCCAATGTATGCCTACCTTTCAGTTAGTAGAACAGTTATGTCACAGGTTTTATTAGGAGTTGAGATTTTAGTATTTTTTGTTTGTTTGATGGCTGAGATTTTAGTGTTTTTGTTTGATTCACTTCGTTTTGTTTGTTTGTTTGTTTGATGGTTGAGATTTTGGTGTCAAACCTATTCTAGTAGAATTTAAAAAGCATTTTAGGAGAATTTAAAAAGCAATGTAGGAGAATTCAAAGAGCATTCTTTTATACTTCAAAGAGGATTCTAGTATAATTCAAAAAACATTATAAGAGAATTCAAAGGACATTATAGTAGAATTCAATATATGTCTTTTGCTTTTGTTTTTGTTTTTTTTAAAGGATGCTAAACAATTATTTGCAAACCATTTGCATAAAATGTTGGTTTTTTTCTTAAGTTTTTGGTGGCAATGGGTTTAATTAAACTATATTGATTTTTCTTTGAAGCGTTATGGAATTTTTAAATATATTTTGTTTTAATCAAAGTGAATTCTAAAAGAATCGATTATGGATTCCGACAAAATGCATCCGATGACTTAGTCCAGCCAACGGCTCCAGAGCTGGAGTCATCGACCATCTTTGTTGAAAGAAAAAAGAAAATTTTTTGATTCTAACAGAATCTCTTCAGTGATCAGTATCGGCGACTGACTGGTGCCAATTACTAGAGCTGGATATGTCGAGTAATCTTTTTAAAATAATAAAAAAAGAAAAAGTCAGAATCCATTTTAAATTCTAATATAATATCTCCGGTGATGGGTACCAAAGTCAGATACATCTGGTAATCTTTTTCAAAATACAAAATGAATAAATAAATAAATAAATAATTGTCGAAATCCATTTTAGAGTCTAACATAATCTCTCCAGTAACTAGTATCGGCAACCTGCTAACGCTGATGAGTAGAGTCGGATACATCTGGTCATCTTTGTTGAAATACGGAAAAAAAATATTTTAGAATCCAATTCTAACAGAAACTCTCTAGTGACTGGAGATCGACAGCCGGCGACCAAAAATTGGTGATCAACCTTGCCACAATGGAAGTATTTGGACTTCTTAGGGTCTTTAGGCTTCTTGTTCTCGTTCTTCTTACAGTCAGAAACAGAAGAAATTAAAAAGCTAGAAGCCCTTTGCCTCTTTTGCTTTTGTTTCTTCTTCTTGTTCTCCGAAGGACCAAAAGATGTAGCAATAGCTTACTTGGCCTCTCCCTTGGATTGGATTGGTACCCTATCATTGATCATAAGCTTGTAATTGTCTCATGAGCTCAGTGAGTCTTAACTCTTTGTTACCAAGGTTATATATGGCCTTAAAACCGCCAAAATCCTTTGAAAGAGTTTTAAACGCCATCTCAATTTGGGTGTCGTAGTTCAACTCTATACCATTTTCAGCAACTTTAGCAAAGAAATCCATAAGCATAAGCGTATGATTCTTTATCGGAGTACCCGCCTTTTGTTTAGACTTCATAATACTTGTAATAGTGGACTGTAGAGCCAATTTTTCATGGCCTCTGAACATGTCCTCCAAGTTATCCATAATCTCCCTAGCAACTTAATAGGTTTCATGTTGCTTTTATAAAGCACTCGTCATGCTAGTCAAAATGTAGCATTGAGGTATCTTATTGGATTCTCTCCAACGAGTAAACATGACAGGGACCACTTCAAGAGGTGCATCAAAAAGTGGCCCAGGAAGGCAAGGTGCGTCTAGTACGAACTTATGTCTCTCACAACTGTGAGCTATTAGCAAGTTTCTTTTCCAACCTTTATAATTATCGTTATTTAATTTGTTTTCAGCAAGAATTAAAATCAAAGGTGTTGGTGACATTTTGAACTGAAAATAAATATATATGATTATCACATCAATGCACAAGCAAATATAAAGAAAAGTTTTAGCAAAGAAAACATGAATTTGTTCCTACATGAAAAACTTAGAAAAAACATGTAGCATTGCAATGGTAATTTTTAGCATCTATTGCTCCAAGCCACCAAAGGGTGATCATGAAATAGTTAGCCAAAAACATGGACCGTGTCCAATTAATATATGTTACCTTAAATCCTTCAATGTTAAGACATATATTAATAACTGTTTATGTGGCCATCAATTTAATTAACAGAGCTTCTAGGGAAGGTTAATAATTAAATTAGTCTTGAGTGTGTAATCATTGTTTATAAAATTTGATCTATGTGCTATTTGAGCCATCAAGGAATGGTCCCAAATAGAACGTGCTCAAACACATTTTCCAATGTAGGAGATCCAACCTAGTAGATGGCGGTAAACACCTACCAAGGGGTGTTGTTAGGACAGAACTGACACAAGGCGTTTCCATGCTTTAACATATGGATCAACAACAGAAGCTGTGTGTTTTATTTGAAACCCTCTTCCACTCAATATTTTAAAACGATGTAAGTTTTTGATAACATGTATGATTAATATAGCATGAGCGGCATTCATCTATCCTATATGACATGTTATCAAATATGTACAACAAACATCCATCAAACATATTCATCCATCCATAACAGAACATAGAATCAATAAATGATAGAAAAATAAATAACCTAGCTATGGTCTCATCCTAGAACAAAGAAAAATAAATATTATAAAATTACATCCAAAGCATTCTTTGGGTCTTGAATTTCACTCCATCTTTGCATATCCATCTACACACGTCTCAACCATTCATTTCTCATTCCACAAATTCCTTAAAATTTAAATCCCGAAAAATTCAAATTTTAAGCAATTTCAAATTTCATGTATAATTATATGTAATTTTAAATTTAATTAAATTACATATATTTATACATAATTTAATTTTAATTTTAAAAATTTGACACTAGGACATGAGGAGCTCGCCTAACCCTGTCAAGTTGGGCATTGGGCCATGCCACCCTGCAAGCCCTAGCATGCGGGGCACTCCAGGTGCAAAGCCAAGGCTGTCTTGGTTGTGCGGTGCTTAGCTCAGAGAGCTGCCGATTAGCACCCGTAGCTGCCCCCAGCGTGCACGCTAAGTCGCCCATGCTGGCACCCTTTTTTCACCCAGCCCATAAGCTGATGCTTGTAGGTCTGGCCAGTGCGCGCCACTAGCGCACGCTGGTTTGTGCACCAAGCCCCCATGTAGGGCTTGGTTCCTCCTTTTTGTGTTTTGTCCTAATTTTTCAATTAGTGTTTTAATTATGAAACACTAATTAAATTAGGACTTCTACACATGAATTTGCCCAATATCAAAAACTAAATAAAAAAATAAATTTTTTTGGGAAAAATAAAGAGTAATTGGCTTAAATGGTCAATGAACTCTTTAAAGGTGACACTTCCGTTCTTATACTTTTTTTTTTTTTTTTTGCCGTGCTAACCTTAAACTCTCTAAAAATGTAACAATTTGGTCGTTTCCGTCCAATTTGGTTAAATTTCTAATGGAATGAGTCATGTGTATTGTATATGATCTAATTTGATAGGGCATTTCAGTAATTTAATAATAATTGCTATAAAAAAATAAAAAAAATCATAAAAAAAATTCTTCATCTCCTTTATGAATAAATTATATAAAAATATATATATATATATATACCATTTCTGGTATACAAATTTTCTAAATATTCAAAAAAATAAAAAAAAATTCATAAGAAAATCATAGTGATAATAAACCACACCCATGGTTACATGAAAAAATCCTATATACGATTTTTCTAAATTCTAAGAAATCATGACTAGCAAAATTGAGCATGCTTATAATAAAATTAAAATAACCACATAAATCATACATAATCCATGATAACAACATTATAGAAACCCTAGAATGCTACTCTCTAAAAAATATTAAATCCATACATAGTTTAAGGAGAAAATTAGATTGTCTAATTTATATATATGGCATAATCATGAGTTGACTATGATACAACTTGTAGGAAAAATTGGTAATTTATGTAAAGGAATTTTTAAAAAATTTTCTTAAGATCATACTAACTCATATTACCATATATAATAAATTATTTTACAATCTACGTACCTTGAGAGAAGACAACAGAAATGCCAGAGGATGTGATCGAAGAGAGCTTTAACCAACTAGCCTTCTTTACTATTCTCCAATTCCCGGATGGTAGAGTGTGTGGGTATTGCGTCTCTCGATCAGCATTTGTGCACGGCTTTCTTCTTCTAACTGCCTAGAACTCTTGCAGCTTATTATTACTATAATGGAAAAATAATAATAAGTTCACTCACCTTAGAGTCTGTGGTTTAAATAAAATGTGAGCCCCTAATATCTTATTTATAGTGAATGGACTGAGTGGAATTTGAATTTTAATAGGACACTTGAAAAATATTTTTATCTCTCCTCCTTCCCTAATCTGCATTTTTCTCTTGCTCGGGAGGTAAAAATCACTCACAATAGTTCTAGGAGATTCAAAATTTAATTCAAATTTTTATTTCTAATTATTTATGATTTTTTCCCATAGATAATGTTCTATAACTCCAATTTAAATTTAAAATAAAATCATGACAGCTTTATTTGAATTAAATAATTATGTAATAATTATCCAAATAAAATCAATAATGAGAAAATCTTTTCCTTCCATTTTCCTCATAAAAAAAAGTCCTGCACAAGGTAGACTAGGATAAGATTTTGTTTCAATTTCAAATCCAAATAGGATAGTTATCATATTTAATTTAAAATATTTATTTAAATAAGATTACTTAGATATTAAATTAATTATCCAAATAATTAATTTATCCATATCTCTTAATTTAAATTAATCTCATATTTATCACAAAAGATAAATATAATTAATTCAAATTTCAAATCTTACCTTCAAATAAATATTTATCCAAACTAAATATTTATCCTATTAATTAAATAAAACAAAATTCTCATTACGTCCTTAGTAGAAAAAATGCTTACACCTTGTGGGAGGTATTCTAGATTTGTCTCTTCACTAAGTAGCCATAATGAATATCCCAATTGATTACTATCCGTTAAGGAATAATAATGAGTAAAGGGACTAATTGAACATATATATAATATGGCCTCCAATAATCTATGTAATTAATTATTCTATACTAAATGAATTAATTACACAATTATTAGTTTCAGAGTCACATCACTATAAATTTGAAACTGTACTTTTAATTATATACCGTATTACATAAGCCATTGTGTAGCTGCAGTCCAATGACCTTGTCACATATGTAATAATACCATCATATAATATCCATGATCGACTTAAAGTGAAAGTTCGTTCAACATTTTAATTACGCTGTCTTAAAGATCCATTATGCATCAAACCGGAAAATGATTATTCACCCAAAGTGAAAAATTAGTCATTTGCCCAGCAAATGACCCAAGGTCTCGTCAATTTTCACATCCTGTATAATGCCGTTTAAGAGGATAACATTTACTCTTTATGGGAGCAGTGATTCCATATTTACAAACAAAACTCATATCGAATATAAGTCATGTACACAATAAACCAGTCGCTTACCACTCCGAGACGCTTTAGCCTCTGGAATATCAAATGTCATAAACATTACTTACTTAGGATTAATGTTATTGCATAATGAACATTTAAAGTGAATTAATCTAATCAAGAGGACTTATAGATTAATTACACTTTGGTCCAATCCAATATATTACTCTAACTAGACAATATATCTATGTCTTTACTTGAGAGTCAGCTCGCTCCAGATGGTCAAGATAAGCCATCTCCCCAATTGGCTTTAAACAACATAATAGTCTTTATATGAATTAGATACTCACTCTAACCCAATAGACTACGGGCTATAGATTTAGACTACTTACTTTAAAACATTATCTTCTCGCATACAAAAATCCATTGTATACAACATTCTAACAGTTTAAACATCAAGTAGTCAATGAGTCATATTTGCTTACATTTACTTTAACATGTAAATCTAGATGAGGACAGTATATCAAATATGTAATAAATAAACCTCAAATATATCATTAATCGGTTCAAAATAAATGAAATACAAATAAAATGTCTTTCACTCTTAGATCATTGCCAACATTCCAATCTCATTAACTTTCTCATTACATGCCTTTACGATTCAGTAAATACGCCCTTAGCATCAAAGCAAGTATGTCTAGTACTTTAGCTTTTGATTCCTTCCTTCATATCTTGATGGGAATAGTTTGTTGATTTCAGATTTCATTGTATATATGGATTTTACTTTGATCGGCACATGTATTCCTTTCTATCATAAGAATAAGAGTAGTTATATTTGCACCCACTACATTTAGAGATTCCCCTGTCAACTTACCTTTTGTAAACAATATTTTCACCCTCTCACATACAACTATTATAATTTTTATTTGATTTTTATAAACTATATACAAATCTAAAGAGGAAAAAAAAAACTTTACTTATTTTCATTTTTTTCCTTAAAAAAATAATATGTTGTTTAAAAATCACCTTGCTCATCATGCTACATATTTCTTCTTCTTCATAATTTTTTTCGTAATCCTCTTTTTCTTTAAAAAAAAAAAAAAAAAAAAGGCCTTCATAATGCTTAATCCTTTTATTGGACAGTTGTAAAATATTTCAATAAAGTAATACAAATTCTCATGAAATGTTTGGTACAGTGGGGAAAATAATAATAATAATATGTTACATGTTATAATCTATACGTAATAAGAAATATGAAAGTGTATTACCATGCGCTTTCACTTTTGTCCAAAACGGTGTGTTTTCGATGAAAAACTTTCTTTCTTTTTTTTTTTCGTCCTTCAATTTTTTTATCTTTTGACCTTTTTTTTATTTTTATTTTTTTTTCATTTTCCATTTTTTTTTGTAGCCCTTCAATTTTTTTTTTCTTTTGGCCTTTCTTTATTTTTTTTTCATTTTAGTCCTTTTTTTCTGCATCAATTAATTTGTTTTACATTTTAATCCTTTTATCTTTTTAATATTTTTCATGTTTTTTTTTATTTTATTTTTAGGTACTTCATTATTGTTGTTTTTTTTTTTGGTGTATTAACTTTATTTTTTAAATTATTAATTTAATTTCTCTCTAATTACATTAATTCTTTCAAATATATCTAACTTGTACATGGCACATGTATAGATTGATTTGATAATGCGGGGGTATGCTCATTTATTTACTTAAAAAATTCTATTAATAGTAAGTTCGTTTGGTGTTTGAGTTGAGTTTGAGATAAGATGAAAATTTTAAATCTGAATGGTATTAACTATTTAAAAAGTAGTTATAAATTTTGTTGACTTTTCAGAAAAAGACGGTATGTTTGGCAATCCAACTCATTTTAAACTAAACTATACTTTTTCATAATGGTTTTTGTTTTTTTCTGAAAAAGTTTTTTGTCTTTTCTAAAAAGTCAACAAAAATTAGTATTTAAACTTAAAAATCTTAAACTAAACTCATTCACCAAACACCCCAAAAACTGAGATAGAAAGATACATTTTAATTTGAGATGAAATGGATCACCAGAAACATTTGTCTTTAAGCCGAAAAATTATTCTCAATCCCCGCGTGATTTATTCCCAAATGGGCTGCGTCATCATTTCTGTCGCCAGAGAAGACGACACATGCTGCAGGGGTTAGACGAAACGCGTTGCTTGACACTTTCATTAGATCCTCGTCGATGTGGCCTGATCGGAGTTGAAGGCCGCCACGAACACATTCCCATCGTCGGAGAAGATAAGGCACATCACAGGGGTAGTTCTGGAAAAAAAAAAATCTCTCTATATATTAGACCAGATTATGCTATATATTACCTGTAGTCCAAAAATATGCTATATACTACCATATGTCCTAAAAGATATGTAACTTTTTGGATTGTCAATTTTTTTGCTGGAACCAAAAAAAAAAAAAAATGTTACTTTTGAAATTTCTTTCGTAATTCATCTAGCAAACAGAATTTCAAAACAAGAACAATATATATATATATATATATATATATATGAAATGACCCCAATGGGATTGAGCTTCGTAATAATCAATAGCTAAATGTTTCAAATTTCAATCTCATCAAATAGTGGGTGTGCCAAACTTGCGTGAGCAACTCAGTTCTTTCTGTAATCCTAATAATTAAGAATTAGAATAGTTAGATAGATGGACACTCACTTTTAAAAAGGATAAATTACTAAATTAGTCTTCAAATTTTTAAGTTTGTGCTAGTTTGATATATGTTTTTTTTTTTTAGTTGAAATGACCCTAAACTACTAAAAACGTAACTAAAATAGTCATTTCCGTTAGTTTTCAAACAAAATCCATTAATTAGCATTATTTTTTGACTAAATTATTAATGAATTCTATTAAAAAAATTAACATTAATAACTATTGTAGTAATATTTAAAGTTTAGAACATTCCAACAATAAAAAAAGGTCAGCGATCAAAATTGTACAAAACTAAAAGACGAAAAATTTATCTTTTTAAAAAATAGCCAAACAATTTTATATTTAGAAAAATAATCAATGATCATTAAAGTGTTAATAAACTCATCTCATCATTTCATGATTGATTATTTATCAAATGGTCAATTATTAATTTATTATTTAAAAAATATATATATATTTTTGCATAATATAAAACTTGGAATATGTTTTTCTTAGAATAATGATACACATCATAAAAAAATTTTATCATTAATTATCAAGTGTCTAAATTCTATAGATTTTACAAAATTAAATGATTACTTTATCCTTATTTTTTAACTCCTAATAAGCTAACTTTTTATTTTTACCATGTATGGTGAAACTTTTCTTACCTGGTATAAATCATTTTCCTTTTTCTTATCTCCACGTGACATTTGATAACGACAACAAACAATGGCCCGCTCGTTGCGGTTGTGTACGTCTCCCCGTCTTTCTTAATCTTATTCTTCAGTTGCCAACATCATGTCGTCCAACCTTAATGTTTCGTCAACGAACAAATGACTTCAAATAATCCTTCTCCTTTTTCCTTTTTGTCCCCTTTTTTTTTTTTGCTTCTTTTATTTTTATTTTTTACGATCGCTTTGAGACAATCTACAAAATAATTTAATCACTTTTTTAAAAATTATCAAAAAAATTTTATTAACCAAATGATTCTAAACAACCACGGTCATTCCTATATTAAAATTTGTTATTTTTGCTAATTTCAACATTTGAGGCCGTTATTTTGACAGATGCCTATCCAAAAGTCTATCTGAACACGGTCACATGACAAGCCAATACTTCAAACAAAGTTTT
>JAFMPE010114133.1:0-12101 GCA_024759925.1 Ficus religiosa | reverse complement strand
TTAGTCTTCTTATTTTGGATTATATATAAGAAGTATGTAACTGTTTTCTGTGCAAATAATTCCATATTAAAATGTTCCGATAGTTTTGTATTATTTCACACTCACACTCCACGTCTTCATTTTGGTGAACGCCAATTTTATCCAAATCTTTTCTTTATTTATTATGTTAGCTAACGAGAATTTTCATCGTAACTCATGATGTTGCAGGAAATAAGAAGTTGGCACTGAAGTTGGGACTAGGTAAGATGCTTCTTTAAATATCAGACATTTAATTGTTTCGGTGATAATTCTTTTTATTAGTCACTTTTTCTCCAAGATAGTTCTTTGGTTGATATTTGACCCCTCTGATTTGTCTGCTTTAGGTATCGGACTTCCTTTTATAATCGGCTTGGTAACATTATTTTTAATCTGGCTCAACAAACAGAGACGTTCTGCTTCGAAATTCATCACGAGGAGCGTTTCTGATCCGTATCTGAATGACCCAGAAGGCGGAAGTGTCTACTTTGGGATTCCTGTCTTTTCCTACAAAGATCTTGAAGAAGCAACTAACAACTTTGACATGGAGAAAGAACTCGGAGATGGAGGCTTCGGAACGGTATACCTCGGTAAGAGATAATAAACATGAAGATATGTTCATAGTATATGCAGCATCTTTGTTGAATGGCTTGTCTTAATTTTCTCCTCTTCAAAATTAGGACAACTCAAAGATGGGAGGGAAGTTGCAGTTAAGCGCTTGTACGAGCACAACTACAAACGATTTGAACAGTTCAAAAACGAAATTGAGATCCTAGCCCGCCTGCGACACCAGAATCTGGTCACCCTCTATGGCTGCACTTCACGGCGCTGCAGGGAACTCCTCCTTGTCTATGAGTACATCCCGAATGGCACGGTTGCTGATCATCTTCATGGAGATAGAGTACAAACTAGTCCTCTTACATGGCCGGTTCGTATGAGCATAGCCATAGAAACCGCGACTGCCTTGGCTTATCTGCATGCTTCTGACATTGTCCACCGCGATGTGAAGACTAACAACATTTTACTTGACAACAACTTCTGTGTCAAAGTTGCTGATTTTGGACTCTCCCGGTTCTTCCCCAACGACGTCACTCATGTCTCTACGGCTCCACAGGGGACACCGGGTTATGTCGACCCAGAGTATCACCAATGTTACCAGCTAACTAGTAAGAGCGATGTTTATAGCTTCGGGGTTGTACTCATTGAGCTCATATCATCTATGCCTGCGGTTGACATAACTAGGCACAGGCACGAGATTAATCTATCTAACTTGGCAATAAGCAAGATTAAAAAAGGCGCGTACAATGAGCTGGTGGATCCGCGTCTTGGGTTCGACTCAGATAGTGAAGCTAAGAGGATGACAATTGCTGTTGCGGAGTTGGCCTTTCAATGTTTGCAACAAGACAGGGAAATGAGGCCTTCAATGGATGACGTCTTGGAGGAACTAAAGAGGATTGAGAGCGGGAAGAGTGAGCCTGAAAATCAAGTGAAGGGTTTTGATGGTGTGATAGCAAGTACACAGCCACCGCCTTCACCAGAAAATTGTGATGAAGTTGGGTTGTTGAAGAGCATCAAAGGGCAGCCACGGTCACCGAATACCGTCACCGAAAACTGGTCTAGTAGTGTATCTTCGACGTCTAATGTCAGTGGCTAAAGCTGCCTTTTTCCATAATGAAATTTTCAAGAGAAATGATGAACATTTGGCATAGATGACCAGATGTTAAGGGATGGGTCGTAATTTGTTCTCTCATCGTCATGTTTTGTTGCTTGTTTCAAGTCGTTTATCCATTATCTGACGCACACATCACTTGCATGAAAGATTTGAGCGTGTACATAGTAAAGGAATCTGTTATAGTTTCTGTCCATACTTTGAATATAATTTTGATCATGATGAATAAGTATCCATTGCTTCGAATTCAAATTTGATTTCCTTCCATACTTCACAAGCAGCAGCTAGTTCAGGACTCCATTTACTAGCCTCACGAATAATTTCATTACCCTCAATAGCAAGATCGCGTCCCTCATTACGAGCTTCATCCTGATTTTTTTTTTTTGGTATTGTATTCGTCATTTCTAGCAGTTTATCACGTGTAGTCAAGATTAGATTATTCAAATCTAGTAAGTCAAAGCAAGGCAAAGCCGACCGAAGAACACGAGTGAGATTAGATTATTCAAGAAGACAAGCCATTATACATTAGTTATTCTGCTTTACTCCTTGTTGAGCAATATTCTAGTTTCTTTCATTTCTCGTCTTCAATCACTTTCCCCCAGAGTCAGCTCTATCAGCAGATCACAGTTATGAAGCTTGTGAGCCTAGAAACTGCGGTGTCGGTCTCGACATAAGTTATGCATTTAGCATAGAGGGCGTTGGAGCAGACTACTGTGGTCTCAAGGTCTTTGGCAAGTTATACACCCTTAATTTTGATGTGTTAATCAGTTCAATGTATATGCAAAGCATCAGCAGATGTATATGTGTAAGTCTACATATATAAATATATTTCTTATGATTTTTTTTTTATTTTATTGACTATAGTCACTTAGAAGATTAGATTTAAGGAAGTGCATAATGGGTCATCGTTTTCCATTCTCCTCCTTTTGAATTCTACTCTTGGAAAAATTTAAAGTAGTTTCATCTCCTTTTTTCTATTATTATATTATTTTTTCCTGTTGATGATCCAATGACAGAAAAGACAGAGAAAATCCAATTTCTAGAAACCGTAGAGGGAAATTAAAAGGCTAAAATGAAAATATGTGGACTTAGGACTTATTTGGTAAAGTTTTTTAAAAACTGCTTTTAGCTTTTTGAGTTCAAAATATACTTCTGAAAGTGTTTAGATGATCTGTGAGAAGTATTTTAACTCTTTCGAAGAACTTTCAATCAAAGAAAAAAATTTAACTTAAATAAAAAACTCTTTTAAAATGATTATGAATCTGTTTTGGAAAATCATTTGAATGTAAATATTTTGGATGAAAACATTTGACACTGTAGACGAAGATCCAAATGGCCAAAATCTCCATTTGGAATTTTGCCTGAAGGTAACGTTGTGAAACATCTCAATTGGTCATAAGCTTTTCAAATCGTCTAAAAGCCATTTGTAATGCCGACAGCCAAATGTCCATTTAAAATGTTACCAAATGAAAACACTTTAAATATTTTCAATTTTAGAATGTTTTCAAATGTTTTTATGAAGAGTCACCTATGAAACTTGTATCAGATTTTTTTATAATGGCTTATAAACCTCGTTCTAATATCTTTATTGCTTATTAGAAAGTTTTAAAATCATTATAACCTGCACAAGCTGATTAAAAAACTTGGTTACAAATACTAAAAAAATTAAATAACAATAAGCTAAAGTAAGAGCAAAAGCTTTGCTAAACTGGTCTTTAGTGGTGTTATTTAGCAACCTCCCAAAACAGAGTCTTTTTTCTTGTTTCCTTCAGTGTAGAGGATTAATAAAAAGGAAAAAAGAAACCTTCACACCTTTCTCTCTTTTTTTTTTTTTTTTTTTTTTTTGTGGGAGGAAAGAGGAACATACAAATGAATGCTTTATATTGCAGATCAATATGAACAACCAGTTGATTTTGAATAGCAAATTTTCTTCTACACCAAATCCGTGGACTTGACGCCAACAGTAGGAAAAAAAAAAAAAACTGGCTTTGTTTCAAACCTCATATTTGGTGCAAACTTTCAATACGTGGGACTTGTAAAATACTGAAATTCAATCAATCATTCCCTACCATTACGACCCACAAACCTCCTCTTAGATATTATTATTATTTTTTCTAATAATGGTCCTTTTGTGCTGTTTTCTTCATGTGTCATTTTCCATTTACTTCCCCACAAGCTGACACCCCAAACCTGACATTCAAACTTTCAAAGTCTTCTGGTCCAACTCATGATATTTTATTATTTCAGTTTCCGTTTGATAAAGTCGTGTTCTATACCATTACTATCACTCAACCAAATGGTTTTTGCCGGTGTAAAAATTATTCACACAAATAAAAATGTTACACTTCCACTTTAATCTCAATTTTTGAATACTAACTTCAAAGACATATGAGTTATCTTTATTTTTATTGATAGGTGTTTAAAAAATTATCATATTAATTAATTACATTTATAAATAAAAAGATGATAATTCACCATCACATGAATTGATGTCCTTAACACTACTCTTTAAAAAAAACCAATACTAAAACAATCAAGTCAAGAAATGTTTTGTTGAGATAATCCGTAGCTTTTCTGCCTTGTTGTTACGCACAAGAGCCGTAAAGTTTTAATCCATTTTATTGCATTCTATGTTATGATATGGAGATAAAAGATTATAATTTTAAACCGTCTAATCACATTATCAGATAAAAAATATATGAGGATTTAAGGGCATATAATTGTTCTTTTTATTATTGTTAGTGAAAATTTTGAGAGATTTTAAAAGGTGACTATGTTGAAATTTAAATTTAAATTTAAAAAAAAAAAAAACTAAAGGAGAGAACATGAAAGGTTTAACGGTGTCAAGAGCTACTGTCCAAATTTCATATCCCATTGGTTGTCCCTCAATAATGTTATGTTATTTTATCTGAATTTAAGAATTTAACCATAAAAAAATGTAAATATTAAAAATACTTAAGCAAATTGATGAGTTGTCAAAACAATATTATAGAATTGTAAGAAAAAGAGATAAAATTTGGACTCGGTTTCAAGTGATTCCTCCGTGACTAGGAATATAAGGAAGATTCACCAGTGAGGAGGCTATTAATGAGCTACCCCTAATAGTTTATCAGTACCATACCTTTATGATCAATTTATGTTGTGGGATTACGTGGGTTCTTACTTAAGTGAAAAAAAAAAAAAACTATTAATGAGCTCTTATAAATATAAAATTTACAATTATATATATTGAAAGTTATTTAATACCATCAAATCTCCCTAAACTAAGAGAGCGAAAAAAAAAATAAAAAAAAAAAAACAAAACAAAACTCCTAATAAGGTAACTATGTAAATAATAATAAATAGATAAATAAACAATAACTTTTCCTTGTAGAATTAGTCAAGTCTTTGTATTTTTTTCCTTTAATAAGCTTGCTGCTTGTCAACGTGGCAAAGGAGGATTGGAAAATTGCTCATCATTAATAGTCCTCGGAATTCCTTGGCCAAAAAACACTCCATGGGAAGGTTCGTGGGGACCTACAGGCTCGCCTTCTTTTTCAACCTTTTCATCTTCATTTTTGTTGATATTTCTTGTTTCTCTTCTTAAAAGTCTTTTGTGTTTGTCCAATTTTCAAGTCTACCGTGTTGAGCAAAGCAATAACTCTTAAAAAAAAAAAAAAAAAAAAAAAAGCTAATAGAACATATTTTTTTGTATTACAAAACCATGATCCTCTTTTCGGTTTCTTGTTTTGGTCATTTAGTTGGAAAGTTGCGAATGGCTGCTAAACTTTTTTTGGCTCTCTTTTTTCTCGCTCACCTTGCTCTTCGTAGCTGCGGCGAGGAGAACAAACAGTGGGAACCACGTTGCCCGTTCTTTTGTAAAGAAGAACTTGGCCAGATTGGATTCCCTTACAAGGATCAAGAGCACCCTGACTGTGGTTTCTACACAGTTAACTGTTCGAAGCCAGTTCCGACGATCCAATTCAAAAAAGAAGGATACTGGTTTCCGATTGAGCGCATCTCTCAGTTAAACTTAATTCTCATCAATGCTACATCATCACCGATACGCTTGGATTCCCCCAGTTGTGAATCTATCGAAAGTTTTATGCTTCCGATTGATACTCCGTTCTCTAAAGTGAAGTTTGCGGATCCATGGACTGTCTACAACTGCAGCCAAAGTCTAGGCATTTCTGTCCCGGAAGATTTTAATCGTACTAGCTGCAGAGGTTATGATATCTATTACACTACTCATCTAAATAATAATTTTCCATTCGCACAACAATGTTCAGCCATCCAGCTTCCACCGCTCTCTCCTAAAAGAAGTAACAGCAATGGAATTTTGTTTTCGACTAATTTCACTGTTGGAGTGTCTGTTACTGGTGATTGTTTTAATTGTCACTACAGTGGTGGCCAATGCGAGACTAACAGCAAAAACGAATTCCAATGTTCAAATTCAACGGCACAAAAAGGTAAATATATATCGGTTTGCACTAACATGTCTTTCTTTTAGGACTAGACATTCTCATAATGCTTTTGTTGTCCTGCATTTATATGACCCGCTATGCTTTTTTTACCCATCCACTGTTCTATTCCTCTCTAATGTGGATATAGCTTCCCTCTTTTCTTTTTTTCTTTTTTTTTCAGTTAATGTTCGTTGTTTGTAGTACGAGCTAGCAAGAAAAACAATTTTGTATTAGATATTTTATTTTCTGATAGGTTCGCATACTGCATCTTCACTCCACAGCTTGATTTTTGCTGAATGCAAAATTCGATCGACAAAGATCGGTTCCCTTTTTACGGCTTGAACTCATGCTTCCTTTCTTTGCAGGACATAATTCAGCATTGAAATTGGGACTAGGTAAGACGCAACAATTCTGAAATTTATCAATGTCTTTATTGCCTCCATTCTTGAAGGCTATTTGCTCTTACAACTCCCATTAAACGGACTCATGTATAACTTGACTAAATTCTCTTCCTGTTTTTCGATCAATTTTCTCCCAGGATGTTTGGTTAATACTTTGCCACTCCTATTTTAATGCTTCAGGTATCGGACTTTCTCTCCTGTTCTGCGTAGTAGTCTTTCTTCTCTGGGGCTACAAATGCAAACATTCCGCTTTGCTTTTCCTCTCAAGGAACGTTGCTTATCGACGTAACAATTCAGACCAAGAAGGGGGAAGTGCCTACTTCGGGGTCCATGTCTTTTCTTACAAAGATCTTGAAGAAGCGACTGACAAATTCGATGCCAAAAAAGAGCTCGGAGACGGCGGTTTTGGTACTGTTTACCATGGTACGAACAATAAATTCTTTCATTCTCTTCAGGAAAAGTTACCTCTCACATACAGGGGAGACTAAAAGGGAAAATGTAAATACTTGGTATTGGCATCAAATTTTTTTTTTTTTTTTAATGGCCTAATTATTCTCGAATCTAATCCTTTTCAAAACTAGGCAAACTCAAAGATGGGAGGGAAGTTGCAGTCAAGCGCTTGTACGAGCACAACTACAAACGAGTAGAACAATATATCAATGAGATCGAAATCCTTACCCTCCTGCGCCACAGAAACTTGGTCTCACTCTATGGCTGCACTTCACGCCGCAGCAAGGAACTCCTCCTCGTTTATGAGTTCATCCCAAACGGCACCGTTGCTGATCATCTCCATGGAGTTGGCGCACAAACTAGTCCTCTTACATGGCCGGTTCGTATGAGCATCGCCATAGATACCGCGACTGCCTTGGCCTATCTACATGCCTCTGACATTGTCCACCGCGATGTGAAGACTAACAACCTTCTCCTTGACGACAACTTTTGTGTCAAAGTTGCTGATTTTGGACTTTCCCGACTCTTCCCCATCGACGTTACTCATGTCTCGACAGCTCCACAGGGGACACCGGGCTATGTTGATCCGGAATATCACCAATGTTATCAGCTAACCAGTAAGAGCGATGTCTATAGCTTCGGAGTTGTGCTCGTTGAGCTCATATCATCTAAGCCTGCTGTTGACATAAATAGGGAAAGGCATGAGATTAATCTGTCTAATTTGGCGATAAGTAAGATTCAAAAAGGAGCATACAACGAGCTGGTGGATATGAGACTCGGGTTTAACTCGGATAGTGAAGCTAAGAGGATGACAATTGCCGTTGCGGAGTTGGCCTTTCGGTGTTTGCAACAAGACAAGGAAATGAGGCCTTCCATGGATGAGGTATTGGAGGAACTGAAGAGGATAGAGAGTGGTAAAAACAAGTCTGAAAATGAAGTTGGTGGCGCAACCGCGAGCAACAAGCTACCTTCTTCACCAGATTGCGACGAAGTTGGGTTATTGAAGAGCATGAAAGAGCAGCCACCGTCACCGAATACCGTGACTGAAAACTGGCCTAGTAGTAGTTCTTCATATCTCAGCTGCTAAAGTTTTCTTTTCCATTCTGAAACTGTCAAGATAAATGATAAATGTTTGGCATAGAAGTCAGATTTAATTACCGTTCCTAAATTTGTTTTCTGATCTACTAGGTATGAGAGCTTGAAGAAGTGTGGATAGTAAAGGGACATATTATAGTTAATGCTAAAGCTTTCAATACAAATTCAGACCATGATATGGCAATTTCTATATATATATATATATATATATCTATATTTTTACTTTGAACATTACCGTTCGTCATCGCTGTTGCCAGACTTGGTTGTTCTAAACAAGTTTAACTAAACTAGTTTAGTACTTGCCTTTATTTTTGTTGCTAGTTAAAACCATTTTTTCTTTTCTTCTTGTGCACTGTACGTGCAAAATTATTATTTTGCCCCGGACAGTTTTCCCACGTTCAGGGCTGTAGTTGATAGAGCGTTATTTGGTTCATTAGTTGAGGTCTCAAGCGTTTGAAACTTAAATGTTTTCCTCTGTTTATTTATTTATTTATTTTTAAGTGAAAACACCGTTCGCCTAAAGTATAAGTTTCGAGTTAAAATTCGCATTTTAAAATCCTAATTTGACCAAACTTCTTCCATGAAAAATGTTCATTTTGTTATGTTCTAAAAGTTTCATGTTCCGGCTTGCAAGAGGGTTGTTTTCCAAAAAGTGTAACTGATGTTACGCCAAAAAATCCCCCATATCAGATTTTAAAAATTGCCCAAAACATCGTCTTAGAGTCGGAATATAGGAGTGGCTATTTCTTGTAAAAATGTTCCAAACACTCGGTCTATGATTTCTCAGTTGGGATCGAAGCCCGCATTGGCCTCTAAGTGACCCAAAATGAGCTTGCAAAACCGAGTAGAAACCTGCCCAAATTCTGGCCAAATAATCCGTGAGTTATCTTGTAACCCACCGATTTACTCAGCTTTTCATTCCAAATTTTATCTTGTTAAATCCTTCATTACACCATTGAGTCAAGTGGTGAGTCCAAAATTGTATTTTTGTCCTTTTCCATATTGTCATAAACCAAAAATGTAAACTTGTCATGTCTACTCCATAAAGATTGATTCTTGAACATGTTCAAACATTAAAAATGTAGGCTTTTTACCATGGCCTGTCAATGAATATAACATATCAAGCATGTTTAAACACCAACCCATAGTACACATTCTATCTTGAATCATATTCAAGAACTAAAAATAAAAATATTCCCAACTTTAAAGCATGCAGCCTCATAAATAATAACCACATAAAGCTTGTCTAGGCCTAGATTACGTAACCATAGTTTAGACATGAATTACGTAAGCATGGTTCATTTACAATTCATGCATAAACATATTCCAACAACACTTATAATGAGGAGTGAAATATTTCTACGTTTGCGGCTTGTTTTGCTCTAGGAATTGTTGGAATAAAAACGTCCTTCAAACCTCACTAGTATGCTAATCCTTAAACAAAGCAAATAAAAGAAATTTTCTTAGTCCCTGTAACTAGTAAAAACCGTGGGTCATGGGAAGAAAATCACAAAGTTGAAAAAACTTACTTTAGGAGATGATTTTTTTTTTTTTTTTTTTTGGGTATTTGAGGGCGGTGAGTTTCGGCCATAAAAGGAAGAGGAAGAGAGAAGTTTTGGAGATGGAGAGAAAAAGAAAGAAAATGAGCTTTCTTATTAGGAGGCATATTTATAGGCATTTCTATTTGTCATTAGTTAACTTAATAGTCAAGTGTTAGGCTGCATTGAGCTAACTTTTATTAACCAAAACCTTGCTTATCGTTTCCTAAAATGAAACCCATCCTCCAAGCAACAATTTGGTCAACAGTTTTGCCTAAAATGAACAACAAAGCTATTGTCATGCCTCTTGGTCTCGTGCCACATTTTTCGCACTATATATAGAAACCATCAAGACCTTGTCTCCTAGGCTTGAAATTCGAATTTGGGGAGGGAAAAATTGTCCCCGTCGTACTCCAAATCATGGCCCTTGATTTGTGTCCATGACAGATCTCTACCATTAGATCTAGTTAAGTATTTTTTTTTTCCTATTGCTAATTAAGCTTAATTTTGAACAAGAAAACAAGTTAAAAAGCTTGCTAATGTGGTATGAGCCGTATGACGAGATTACTAAGCTCTAATGTAGTTTTGACTTGGTAAAATCCGAATTTTAATTTGTCCTCGTGCTGTTGGAATGTGTAAATGACAAATGGCATCCCATAACTTATCTCGATTGGTCACTCTATCTTTTTTTTTATTTTTGCACGTAAAAATATGACATGTGATGGGGCACATATTATACTAATGGATATATTGTATCAAATTTTTAATTAACTAATTTTGTTCAATTCACAAAATTTTCATATCGAAAAATATTGATAATTTACACTCGGTGTCATCTTTCTCGTTCTTATCCCTATCATCTGTTTAAACAAAAACAAAAACAAAAAAAAAACAAAAAAACAAAAAAAAAAAAAAGAAGATCCTAGGCTCACCAATAGAGCAGAAATTAACTTGTCTACTTAATCATCGAAGTCTTATTTGCTAGTATCCCACTAACACCTAATTCGAGTTTGTTTTGTAGATTATTTTTGGTATTCTTCATAACTTCTCTTGAAGAGAACATTATGTTGCATCCGAAATTCGAGATCTAGAACGAATTCTTGGTGTTGATCGAAACATTGAATTAACAAGTATATTTGTTTTCTTATTGGTCTTTGATTTTCATATTGGAAAGTTGATCGACTTTATATGAACTTCATTTCTTTTATTTTTACATTAATAAAGTTACACGTTTGCTTAATTGATATTTTACACGACCCAACATATATATATGTGTGTGTGTGTGTGTGTATAGATACTAATTTTTTCTGCCTATATTGCATTAGTTATAGCACAAGTAGCATTTTTCTCTTCGTTTTTGTTTTGCTTTGGATCTTTTGTGGCCTAAAACGTGAATCTCTTGGTTGATTAATATCTAATTAGAGTGAACGTAATTGCCCATTGACACTTTCATTAATTAACAATATTCAAGTAGCTATTTTAGTTTTGAGGTTTCAAAATCTGAATGGCCCAAGAAAATTCCAAGAGTTTGTAGCAATAATTATATATGTTTCCAATTATGATTTTATGGCCAAAGATGTAAGAGAAAGGTCACCCTACCATTAATAATTACATTATCACGCCATATGTACAAGTATAACACCCTTATTTGAATTTGAGTCTTTTTCCATTTCAAAAAAAATAATAATAATACTTTTTTTTTTTTAGTCTTTTTAATACGAGGTAGCTAGTGTCTATTGTCTTCAATGATGAGTATTATCAAGCATGCTTAATTTAGTACTAGTGAGTGACAAGTGCAATTTAAACAGAACATGTTTCATTTGAATTGTCAACAAAAATACCCTCAATAATATCACAAACATACCCCTGAAAAATGAACACAACTAAATAATTAAAATATTGGCCTTCTGTAGCAATTCATTTTGAACACGACTAAGCCCTGAAAATTCAAAAACTTACCATTAGATCACAATTTCAAAAGTAACTTTGATCTTTTATTTTTTATTTTTGGAAAAAAAATACACATTCAAGTGACATCTTTAATTTCTCTTTCAATAAAGAAGCAATAATAAATTACTGCCAAAAGTACTTTCTTTTTCTGGTGCGTTTGGTAAAGCAGTTTGAGTTGAAATTTTTAAATTTGAGTTGGTTGACTTTTTAAAAACTAGTTATAATTTTTGTTGATTTTCAGAAAAAGACAAAAACTGAAATGAAAAATTTGAGTTTAAACTTGTGAGTCAAACGGATATAATGCTTTATTTCTTCTTTATTTCTTTTATTTATTTATTTATTTTTACTGAAGGAAACTATTTGTTAACATAATTCATGATAAAGACTATACTTTAATTTTACTAACAAATATTGTTATTCTAACCGCTAATTAGTTTTTTGACAATCTAATTAATAAGTGTCTGTATAATAAAAAAATTACAACATGACACACCAAATTACTTCCAGTCATAGTGATAAGTTAAAAATGCAGTTTTTGCTA
>JAFMPE010114118.1:14028-26131 GCA_024759925.1 Ficus religiosa | reverse complement strand
TAATTTTATCCATTTAACTGACGGACTGAGCAAATGTGATAACAATTCATAGTTCAAGGAGCATTTACACCAGTAATTATAGTTCAGAGAGCAAAAATGAAAATTTTCCTTTTTTTTTTTTTTTCCTTTTTTTGATTTTTTTTTTCCTACGGGTTCGTTTTGCAAAGCAGTTAGTGTTATGCTCCTAAGATTGAAGTTGAACAATGAAAATTAATAGCCACTCACTATTTGGTTAAAGGGCATGTGGTTATGAGATGAGATATGACTTCCTAAATTCAAAGAAAAAATTGTTGCCAATGTTGGTTGTCATCTAGAGTTGATTGTCTTTTTTAAAATTTCTTCTTGTTGTTTATGGATCAGAACTGTTAGGATTTCCTATGTTTGCTGACATTTATTATCAAGATTAATTAACTGGGTTTTCATGTTTTACTCAAAGTTTATCTCTTTGATTGATTCAGTTCATAAGTCTAGTTATATAACTATATCACTATGTCATTTATTTAAGTAAATGGTTGGATTTTTTTTTAATTTAAAAAATGACCAATAATCAGTGATTAACTATCACAATCATAATCAACCAGTGAAAAATAGATATTAATATTAGTTAATGATTGACTTTTTCTTCTTTAAAATAGTTATTTTCCTGATTTTATAAAATTTTGATATTTTTTGAAAAACTTTTGTTTAAATAAATCATCGACCCACATATTTCTTTTTTATTATTATTTTATGGCTATGTTTTTCATGCTTAATTATTCGTTACTGTAACAGGTCTGACTCTGTTTACTAGCAAAAAATCAAGCAGATTGTTTCTTCTTCTTCTTTTATTTTTTATTCTTTATTTTTTTTCCAAGAGGTATAGAAATTTGAACCCTAATGGAGTCAGATATTGAAGGGGATAAGGTCCTGATCATCCATCCTAATGCTCCTGACCCACTTATGAGAAGTGTATCTCAATTTCTTTAATTAATAGGAAATCAGAAAATCCGAGTAAGAAATAAAAAGGAGATAAATCCAACGACTAATTGGCCCACTACACAAAGCAATCATGCATCTAAAATCTGAATTTCTGTTAAACAAAAACGTGCATGAGGTAGACATTTTTTAATAGCTAATATATATATATATATATATGGGAGATGATAGTTGTGTTTTACGACGAATAAGATTTAGAGTGTGTTAGGTAGGGTATAAAAGTGGAACGAAGGAGATGAGGTAGACATTTTTTAATAGCTAATATATATATATATATATATGGGAGATGATAGTTGTGTTTTACGACGAATAAGATTTAGAGTGTGTTAGGTAGGGTATAAAAGTGGAACGAAGGAGATGAATAGAGGGATTAGTAAAAGAATTTTGACATGTTTTATTATTTGATAAGAGTGAAGAGAAAGGAATGGACTATGGGAAGTGTAACGACTGAAAAATTCACAGTATTAATTTCTGAATTGAACAGAGATTAAACCGTGATTTTCCTGTATTAAAGATGTAAATTCTTGTAATTTTATGACACAATATGTCTCTATGCCACTAGTTATTTTTCATTATGCAAGGAATTTGGGAATTTGTGAAATTTCCATAAAGATTATAAATAGATAAAAGTGATCATGAAAATCCCAATAAAGAATGCTAACTCCATTATACAACTTTATCATGTAAAGAAGTGGAATTTACAATTATTTCTGAATCAAATTATAATAGTCAGAATTTAATTCTGAACTGTAAAACTGATTAAAAAAAAAAAAAAAAAGGAATGATTGTCCACATATTAGATGTTAGACTAGTAAACAAGTTGGTTGAATAAATGAGTTAGATTATGTTTGATTTTTAAAAAAAAAGTAAAATTTTTTTAACAGTTTATATATATATTTTAATATCAAAAGTTGTTTGAACAGTTAAAAAAAATAAAATTCCAGTATAAAATTTACTATGTTGAATCATAATATACTGTAAATTACTGCTGAATAGGATAAGGATTAAAGTAGAATATCTTCAAGGATCAAGGGCTAAGATAATATGAATTTTAATCTAATGGCCCATATCTAAATAACTATGGCTTAGTAGATAAGGATTAAAAGAAAAATGGTAAAGAGACTGGATGCTATGGATAGTAAGAAAAGCAGGAAAAGATCTTTAATTTATCATATTCCAGACTAGAGGAAGGTTGAAAGGGAGATAAATAATAAATAAAAAAGAAGTTTGTTTGTCTTTCACATAAGTTAAATACAAGGAGAGAGAGAGAAAATTTTCTCTTGACTCTTTCCAAAGAAAGAAATGTCAGGAGACAGAGAAGAAGAAGAAGAAGAAGAAAAAAATCTCCTTCCAAATCTTCAAGCTTGGTTCTCTAGCAAGTTTTTATTCAAGAAATCATAGTGTCCTAGCAATCATAAAAGGTAATAAATTTGTAAAATTTTATGGTTTTTTTTTTTTTAGTCTTATCTTGCAAGATTTCTATTCTAAGAAATGGAAATTCTGTTGTTTAGTCATTACCAAGAAACCAAATGATTTTCAAGAAGGTGCAACTAAGCTAAATATAAATTTGAAGGAAGCTAGATAAAATATTCAAATTTGTTTTTTTGTAGTTTGATTTTGTGATTTAAAAAAAATTAAGGGATGAATATATATATATATAAATTATTTCATTGATGGACTTGGTGTAATGAACTATTTGGGAATAAGAATATGTACATGTTATGAAATCTCTCAATGCCTGTATGATTAGTTGATGTTGTGGTTTGAATTTTTTCTAGTCTATAGTAATTAAACTAATGATTTATCATGTAATTGAAATGGTCATGATACAAGAAACAAACTTTTTAAATAAAGTTTGTAGTTTATTAAAACAAAAGTTGACAACTTTTGTTGGTGTGTTGCTCATGAATGGATTTTAGTGAGAAAGTTTGATGTATGTATATAAATATGAAAGTTTATTTTTATTTTAAATTCTGAAATTCTTTCAAAAGATGCATATGATAGAAAAATGATTAGTGCAAGTTTTATATGGAAAAAAGGGTTAGATGAGCACTTTTCGAAAAAAAGAAATTGATAAAATGAAATTAAAAGGAAAAGGTACACAAACAAGTTGTAGTTTTATTTTTCAATAAATGGAGGGCAGTAAATTGGCACTGTTTTTTGCAAAGAAACCCAAAAATATGTAATCCAAATTGGTACAAGGGACTATAATGAAAGGATTTTCAATTTTGGGGCCAAAATGCAAAAATGGATAACTTAAAAGCCAATATTTGAGTCATGAATTTCCAGTTCATAACTATGTAGTATAAAATGTAGGTTATATCAAATTTGTACATCAAATGAACCAAAAATGAAGTAGAAACGCTAGAAGAACTTAAATGTCAAAATTATGTTTTTGGAAAAAAAAAAAAAAAAAGGAAACAAATTTGTAAACTGGATGTTTCAGTGTGAGAAATTGTTCCATTTGTCTTAAATTACTTATAGGCCAAGGTGTATAACAATAAAAACAAAGGAAAGCCCAATAGGAGTAAAAATGAAAATTTTGTCAAAAATTGGTGTAAAATGGGAATTTCATAAAACTGTTAGAAGATTTAAATCGGACAGTTTTATAAAACTGTTTCTGATCTATTTTTATATTGAAAAGGTGATTTTCCTATGTTGTTCAAGTAGAAAGCAAGATATAAAGAATTTAAAGCAAAGAACGTGCAAAACAGTAACAATAAAGAGAGAGAGAGAGAGAGAAAGAAATTGAAGTTGTAGTCAAGGAAAATTAATTATTTAATAAAAGAAATATTCATAAGAAAAATGGTCAATTTAAAATACTGTTCTAACTGTCGCGTGTCGCTTAAATCAGGACACGGTGCCGACGGTGTACTAGAGCGAGGCCAACTGACAGAAAAATCTCAAATTATCGAATTCTTGTAAGTACATATCTCATTTACAACATAAAACTATGAATGCTTGTTGTATTGGTGTGCATATATGGCATGTGCCAATTACTTGAATATAATTACGTTGCCTCAATGTTTATGTTATTCAAATATTTTTTTTTAATGATATTGTGATGTCATGATTGCATGATCACTCACCTAATTACATGTGGCTAATGAAAGTGAAATGTTATAAAAGTGTCGTACCAACCTGTACTCAGGTGAGGTAAATTTCATGAACGATTTATGTATGACCTTGGGTACAACTGGAGGGTCGCTCTTCCAACTCCCCGATGATCGCGCGCACCTAGTACATACACAAGGGGGGTCCAATAAGTTTTGAAGCAAAAGACTTAAGAATTTCATAAAATGTCACGCTAATTATTCATGCATTGTGAGATTTATATCCATATTTGCTGGGCGAAATATTGTAGGTAATATGGTTAAGAAACCTGTGATCAACTGAATCGATGAATAGACAAGACAGATGATGTGACAGTGGAGAAAGATGGTGCATGGATAACACTGCGCTTAAAAAAAATTCCGTAGCTTAAAAATAACTGTAAAAAAAAATGAAATGGTTTGTAATATATGGTACTATGGTACTTTACTTGTGCTTTTTCTCTAATACTTGTGAATAGTTATCTAATAGATTATGAGTTTTAACAAGTAATAAGTAAGAAGTTTTTTATAAAAAAAAATCCCTAAATTTTGGAAATGAAATTGATACAAATTAAGTTTATGTATGGATTTGACGGCTCCTTTCTAAGGAGGGGTTGTCATAGAAAGGACGTGTGTGGTATTATTTTCAAAGTGTTTTTGGAAATGATTTTGCACTTTTTGTTTCTTGGGCGTCAAAACAAAAATGTTTTCTAAATAGAATTTGTCTAACAAATGCTTTGAAAATGAAAATTAAAAAAAAAAAAAGAAGCGAAAAACAAAACGGTGAGAATAATTTTTATTAGTGGAATGAAGAGATAAATGGAGGGATTAGTAAAAGAATTTTGACATTTTTTTATTTTTTGAGTACAAAGAGAAAGGAACGGACTAAGAGAAGGACATGTTTGGTAATATTTTCAAAGTGTTTTTGAAAATGTTTTTGCACTTTTTGTTTTTTGGGCATCAAAACAAAAATGTTTTCTAAATAGAATTTGTCTAACAAATGTTTTGAAAATTAAAAAAAAAAAAAAGAAAAAGAAAAAAAAAGCCAAAAACAAAACGGTGAGAATAGTTTTTATTAAGAAATTGGAAAATTGTTGAAATTTCACGTTTGGACGTGTTTTGGAAATAGTTTTCTTTTGCATACGTATGAATAGTAATAAAAATAAAAATGCTTTGTAAATGGTGTTGAGATATTTTTTTCTAACGATGTTTCATTGTGTCTCCAGAAAGATTAATTTGAATATTAGATAAAGCAAAATTGTATTTAGTATGCTTCATAAAATATTTTTTTTTTCGGGTATATAAGCCTTTAGAAAATGAAAGTAAAAATAAAAATAGGACACCTTTATTTCTTTTTTTTTTTTTCATATTTTATTTATGAAAATTATTTTCTTTTTTTCTGACTTGGTGCAAAATCAACTTTATGTTAAAACTGCTTCTAGAAACAATTTTATTGAAAAACATGAAAAATGTTTAGAAAACGGTACCAAACAAGGCTCAAAACTTTTAAAACACTTTTTTATTTTATATTTTATATTTTATTATTATTATTATTTTTTTTTTTTTGAGAATAAAGGATTTGTTATTAAAATGTAAGAACATCTAATACAATAACAGATACAATCAGCGGCAGTATTTCCTCCGACCAAATCGGTTCATCATCTAAATCAACAGCAAAAGTAGCCAACTTACCGGCAGCCTTATTGCCTCCCTAAAGACATGAAAAAATTTAATCTGAGGAAAAGAAGATGACAAACTAACAATATCTAACAGCAATTGACCAAACATCATTTGAAAACACTCTAATTTTTTATTTCTCTAAAATTGAGAGATTATTAAAAGAATTTCGGACTAAACATTGTTTGAAAAATATATATATATATATATATATAAACACATCTTAATCTTTTATCATTTCATTCTCGTAAATGATCTACCACTTTGTTATCCTTCCTATCAAATATGTCTTTAGAGATTATTCACTTATTTTCATGGAAAACACAAATTATACGAAAAAGCTAGCTAATGATTTTCTTTTTTTCTTTCTTTTTTTTTTTTTTTGAAATTTGAAGGGATTTCAATTTTAAATCTTTTTGATAAATTCATATGTAAAAGTATCGCTAAATTATGTCTATAATCACAGTTAATGAAATTGTCAATGAAACCGTTCATGTTCAACAAATGGATCTTTGAAGTAACTTCTTTGGATTTATTAATGATTTTTCTTCTTTTCAATGCACTTATCCATTCCTAATAATGATTTCAAATATATTTCTATACGAGTTATATTCACAAAACGCATAGCTTTGTTTCTACCAAAAAAAAAAAAAAAAAAGAAACGAACAAAACGCGCGTGAATGTGATACACATAGCCCCATGGTACGACTTCCTATCTATACATAATAAGAAATGTGAGAGTGCACTGTGTACTTTCACTTTCGAGTTTGTTTGGGACGAAAAACTTTCTTTTTTTTAAGTCATTCAATTTTTTTTTTCTTTTGGCTTTTTTTTTTCAATTTTTTTTTTCATTTTAGTCCTTTTTTAGCCCATTAATTTTCTTTTCATTTTTTGGCCTTTTATTTTATTTTATTTTTTATTCATTTTAGTCATTTTTATGTATTAGTTAATTTTTTTACATTTTAATCCTTTTACTGTTTTGATATTTTTTTTATGTTTATTTTTTATTTTTTATTTTTTTAGATATTTCATTGTTTTTTTTAGCTCTATTTGTTAACATGTTTATTTAATTTCTCCCTACTTAAAAGTAATTCTCTCACATACAGTACGAAATAATACAAGCGCTACAATGTCATAATACCGACTTTGTCCCTTTTCCAAAAAGAAAAAAAAAAAAAGAAAAAGAAAAACTTTGACTCTCTAAATAATATCCAACTTGAACATACAAGCCATGACAACAGACAAATCACGTACTGTATCTGTAATTAACTTCCCGATTTTTTTCATTGAAATTTTCACGTGTGCTCTAAAGTTAGAGGTTTTTTTTTTTAATTTAAATTTTTAGTTATTATTATCTTATTATATTTTTTAAAAGAGTACTTAGCCTAAATGGTCTCTAAACTATTGAAGAGGTGACGATTTGATCCCTGCTTTTTTTTTTTTTTTGGTCGATGTAAACCTAAACTATCTAAATGATAGTAATATAGTTATTTCTATCTGATTCCGTAAAAAAACTCACGATATGGTCATGTAAAAATATGTTTTGTGCTTTTTGAAGTAAAATTCCCTTAAAAAGATGAAAAATATCAACAAAAAAGAGAGAGAGAGAAAGAGCTAAACTCTCAAACCCAGCCCCCCTCCCTTCCCCCCCCCCCCCCCCCCCGCCCCCAAACCAACCACAGATCTGACGCTGGATGTCCGCCGTCTCTCTCTCCCCTCCCCTCCGCCCCCTTCCCCCATAGACCCGGCCCGGACACTGGAGGAGGAAGCCGACCACACCTCTCTCTCTCTCTCTCTCTCTCCAATCGCAGAGATGCTCTCCCCGTTGCCGACTCAGGCTCTGAAGGATATACTGGAACCTATCGCCACCATCATGGTTGTCGGTCCCCTCACGCCACGCTCATGCGCCGCCCTTTGCCGATTGAGTTTTTTCTTTGTTGGAAATATGATGTTTTTTTTATTCTTTCCTAATCGTTTTAATTATTTATTTATTTTTTTGAGTAATGGGTTTTAAATGTTTTAATTAGATTGATAATAATTTTTTAAAAATAATATAATATCAAAATTACTAAAATACCCTCTAATATTGTGTCACATGTCTCACACGTGACGTGTTCTGTTAAATTTTTAACGGTTTAGTATAGAAATGATTAAAATTGTCAATATTTAGAAAGTTTAGGGTTTTCTCGGCCAAAAAAAATAATATATGGACTATACTATTATCTTTAAAAGAATTTAGGGACTATTTGAGCTAATTATTCTTTTTAAAAATAGAAAATTTTATTAAATTCATTAAGAAGAAACAAAAACATCAAAAATAACAAATAATCCTATATTATGTAAGATAAAATCCTTCAATAAGAATGGATTTATCAGTAAATCTAATGATGCTTAAACAAATAAATGTATATTTGAGTGTCAATAATAGATATATATCTCAATATAATTGAACACTTATAAGACTTTTTTTTTTTTTTTTTTTTTTAAGTTTTAGGAATTGACGAAATTTCCTGATTGATTGAGAACAAAGACTCACTAGCACTAGTAATGATGACATCAAAATTAATGAGATAGTTGTAATTTTCTTTTGTTGAAAAGGAGATATTTGTAATTAGAAACCGAATAAAGTTGTGGTCGCAATGGCTTCAAACATTACAAAGAGGTTTCGTTAACATTATTGACGAAGTGAGACAGTTAAAACTCACGTGCGACACGTGTTTTTCTGCTTGGTCGGAGCGCCACGTGTATGAAATTTTTATTATTATTATTATTATTATTTTTTCATTGGCTAAAATGAAACATGCATATACAAACATCGCTAGTGATGTTTTTGTCCCTTTTTAACTTCCATGGCTCCAAAAATCCCACTAAAAAAAAAAATACATAAAAAATATTTGGAAAATCCACTTTCCTTCCTCTTCCCAATTCCCATGTTCGGTGTCTAAAACACAGAGGAAGAAGAAAATATAGTTTATTTTCATGGCATCTCCATTTTCAACAACATGGAGAAAAGAGTTCATCTTCCTCTTCACCAATATTCTCCCAACTTCACCTTATAATAGTAAAAGACTCAATTTCCTTACTTGTTCTTTAGACCCTTCTTTTTCTTCTTCCACTTGTTGCTCTTCTTCTTCTTATTCTTCTCATAAAATTATTAGTTTAAGAAAACATGGAAAGCTTAAAAAATCACTTGAAATTGAGAGAAGTCGAATCGGGTCTTTGTCAGCCATGCAGAGCAGAAGTTTTAGTAAAGAAAATGGATCAAACAACGTGGTATGGAAAAGGGCGGCAGTTGGAAGAGAAAAGAAACCTATTTGGAGAAAAGTTTTGTTTGCTTCCAAGAAGTTTAGGAGTATTATCTTGCTCAATGTGATCACCATTGTCTATGGTATGTTTTAATTATTATTATTTTTTTCCTTAAAATGAGATTTTATTAATTTTGTGTGGATGATCTACTTTCACAGACTTGTTACTTCACCTACTAAAAAAGTTAAATTGATTATGTATCTTTATTAGGTCAGATATTTTGTTTGTTAATTACATGAAAACAACATATGTTTTAAGGTGGATAAATGATCTTTTTTTAAGAAATTTGTTGATAAATGACCAAAGTTTTGTAGAATTAGAAATATTTTGAAAACAATATCAATCAATCATATCAAAATTAATATGTATTTTTTCAGTTTTGACTACAGTTAATCATTGATTAATGATAGTTTTACTAAATAACAAAAATCGGTTATTTATTTAAATAAGTGTTTAAAAATTGTTTATTTACCTAATTTTTCCTTTAAAAAATGGCCCTGATAAGTGGTCAAAACATGCAGCAAGTGACATTATGGTTATTAAAGGGGCTGAAGCTACAATGGACCCAGCAGCCTTCTCTGCGGTGAGATTCATCATGTCCGCGATCCCATTTTTGCCGTTCGTATTTCGTGCTCGAGATGATTTACGGACTCGCAATGCGGGGATAGAGTTGGGTTTCTGGTTGAGTCTTGCGTACTTCGTTGAGGCCATTGGACTACTTACATCAGAAGCTGGGCGTGCATCATTCACTTCTCTGGTTACAGTTGAGTTTGAGAACTCTTAATATGTCAAATTTAATATTTTTGAGCTACATGTGTCAGGAATCTTTTCTTGATTTTCTTTATGTATGGAATAAGATTATGGTTTTAATGTGCATATTAAATGTCATTAACTCGTAACATTATGTTAGTTTTGTCGATTTAATGGTATGTCAACATTAGTTTTATATTATAATGCTCTCCTGTATAGACAATTATTAAGATCAACTCATGACAACAATTTTGTAGTGGGTGATCATAGGAATTTTTCAGACCTCCTATTATGACACCATATTAATATTTACTCAGTCTTTATAAAGCTTAAGTTATTTGGAAGTGAACCAATTTTACGAATAAATAAATGCTACTCCGAACAGGTTATTGCAGTACCTCTACTTGATGGCATGCTAGGATCCATTATACCTGCCCGAACCTGGTTTGGAGTTCTTATGTCTGCAATTGGAGTTGCTGTCCTGGAATGCAGTGGATCGCCTCCGAATGTAAGGACTGTAAGATTTCAATATATATATATATATATATGTATGTATGTATGTATGTATGTATGTATGTATGTATGTATGTATTGGATGCTGTTGCTCTGGATACTGTTCGAGAACAGATGACATTAATATTGAATATCCCAGATTGGTGATCTTCTGAACTTCTTGAGTGCAATATTTTTTGGAATTCACATGCTTCGAACTGAACATATTTCGCGAAGCACGGAGAAGGAGAACTTCCTGGCACTTCTTGGATATGAGGTGAGGAAACCGCTATCGTTGTATGAACTTTGTCCATTCCACTTTCGTGAATTTGAACCACTCCATGGTTTCATTTAGACATGCGTTGTTGCTCTTTTATCCACGATGTGGGTAGTCCTCGGAGGGTGGTTTGATGGTGAACAAGATTTTCTCCAGTCAACATGGAATTGGACTGAGTTATGGGATTGGATTGTTGCATTCCCATGGATACCAGCACTTTATACTGGTGTATTTTCCACTGGAATTTGCTCCTTTGTTGAGGTATACTTCCTCATTTCTCGTTCTTTATTTTACCTATTGATTCATATTGTTATCTATGTCGAGACTTCAAAATATGAACAGTCTTGTGGAAATGTTGACAATTCGTGGACATTTTCATCCATGCTAGCTACTGGACTGCTTTGTGTTGTCCTGTCATTTTCACTGGTTTTTTCTTATGATTTTCCGTAAATTTCTGGTGCTATAATTCAGTTTCTACTTGTAAATTGTTGAATGTTTTCTATCTAATCAAGTCTTGCTAAAACAATATTGGTCATATTCGTATATTATAGCCAAATGCATGCATATACGTGACTTTCAAATATAGAAAAGGTATTTACACTACACATGTGCATAAATGCGTAGTTAACAAATTCTTTAAGCAGTCCTTACCGAGTTGCATTATGCAACTTCACTCAATCTTCTGTCCTAGGTGCAGCTTTCTCAGGTTGCTCAAAATGACTTGGTGTAATTATATGCACTTCCTTTTCGCCTGGTTTCTCATGGAAATTTTTGTCCCTGCAGTTTGCAGCCATGCGTGATGTCTCAGCAACTGAAACAGCCATAATTTACGGGCTTGAGCCACTCTGGGGTGCTGGTTTTGCCTGGTTTCTCCTCGGTGAAAGATGGGGTGCACTTGGATGGATTGGAGCTACTTTTGTTCTTGGTAAAAAATTTTCTTCGTCTCTCCATAGCTTTTGAAATGAAATTATTCTCCAAGATGTCTCTTGATAATACAGAGTGCATGAAAACTCAAACGATGAAAGTTTGAACAAGTTTGGAAGGATGGTTTTGGAATAAATTATTGTTGACTAATGAATATAGAGATAGTAAATTGCATTGTAGCCGTAAGATATTCTACATTAGATGCGATATTCATCAAACAAAGAAAAGTTTGGTTTAATCAACTTAAACTTACTAGACTGCTTTAATGTGATGGTAGGCGGAAGCTTAATTGTGCAGATGTTTGGATCTTCTCCTACAAAGAAACCTAAAGAGGCTGACGAGGGTAATCAGAAAAGTAATCTTCTTCTGGTTCAGCATGAGCAGTTAATAAAGAATGGTCTATCCGCTTCACCAATTGTCGTAAGATCCACAAAGGATGTTGTCGATATTTTGAAGTGACAAGTATATACATGTATAGATTTGTTTTTTATACTTAAAAATGTCTACATCTACGAGTTTAAGTTTAGCTGCAAGTTGTATAGGTAAAGCCTTTCACTCTTTTGGGTGTATATAGTGTTTTGTATAGTATAGCTTACAGGGAAAATGTTTG
>JAFMPE010114100.1:0-12105 GCA_024759925.1 Ficus religiosa | reverse complement strand
GGGTCAAACGTTGACTTTTTCGGTCAAAGTTGACTTTTTAGTCAAATCTTTGACTTTTGTAAAATCATACATTTTTCGGTCCCTTTTTACTTAAAAGGTCCGTTTCTAGACTAAGAAATCAGTTTTGAGTCTTATTGATCTATAAGAACTCAGTAAATTTCTCAAAGGCTCTAAATCGAGTTTTTCCATTTATAACTTCGTAAAATGAAATTAATTCCTTAAAAAGGAAATTAAGAACATTTTAAAAAAATCAGGTATTACACTGAAAGCTATGTCGAGCCTTTGCTTAATCTTCTTAATATCCTCTGAAGTCTTTCTAATAAAATCCGTGGTTGAAGTTGCTTCTGTCCAACTTCTTGCCAATGAATGGGGGATTGACATTTTCTTCCATATAATGCTTCGAATGGAGCCATACCAATCGAGGCGTGATAACTGTTGTTGTACGAAAATTCGATCAATGGCAGCTTCTGATCCCAGTTTCCCTTGAAATCCAGAACACATGATCTTAGCATATCCTCTAGCGTCTGGATGGTTCGTTCTGACTGGCCATCGGTTTGGGGGTGAAATGCCGTACTGAATTTCAATCTCGACCCCATGGCATTTTGCACACTTGTCCAAAATCGAGAAGTGAAACGTCCATCACGATCTGAAATGATCGATTTTGGCACTCCATGATATCTAACAATCTGGGATACATAGACTTCAGCTAATTTCTCCACTGAATGGGTGGCTTTGATAGCGATGAAGTGGGCTGATTTGGTTAATCTATCCTTAATGACCCAAATCGTATCATTCCCACTTGCAGTTCGAGGTAGTCCAACGACAAAATCCATAGTAATTTGCTCCCATTTCCATTCAGGAAGCTCTATTTTCTGCAATTCCCCACCAGGATATCGATGTTCGGCCTTAACTTTCTGACAAGTTAGGCACTTTGATACGAACTCCGCTATCTCATTCTTCATGTTTGGCCACCAATAATTTTCTCGGAGGCCTTTGTACATCTTGGAAGCTCCTGGATGTACGGAATACAGCGTCTTATGTGCCTCTGACATTATTTGATCCTTCAAAAATTCACGTTAGGGACGCAAATCCTTTCTTTAAAGTAGATAATACCATCAGCAGAGGTCTTAAATTCCCTATTCTTTCCGTCAAAAAGTTGTGCCTTTATCAAAGAAGGATCTTTTCCTTGATGGCTCTTGATGGACTCTAATAAATTGGACTGGAGAGTCAAAGAAGAAAATTTTCCCGTCAATAACTCCAAGTTGAACTCAGAGATTTCTCTTTGTAGAGGTTTAGGAAAAACTTCAATAGACATCAAGATGCCTATAGATTTCTGACTCAAGGCATATGCTACCCTGTTTGCTTTACCAGGATGATAAAGGATTTCACAATCATAATCCTTTACCAGCTCTAGCCATCTACGTTGTCTCATGTTGAGCTCCTTTTGAGTAATGTACTTGAGACTTTGGTGATCTGTATAGATTTCGCATTTATTTCCATATAGGTAATGTCTCTAGATCTTGAGTGCAAAAACTACTGCTGCAAGCTCCAGATCATGCGTAGGGTAGTTCTTTTCGTGATCCTTTAATTGTCGAGAGGCATAAGCAACCACCTTTTCATGTTGCATTAGAACCGCTCTAAGTCCCGTTTTGAAAGCATCACTGTAGATTACGAAATCTCCCGCATCCACATCCGGAATTATCAACACTGGGGCTTTCGTCAGCTGCTTCTTGAGCTCTTGAAAACTCTCTTCACATTTCAGTGTCCACTCAAAATTCCTCCCTTTTCGAGTAAGGGCAGTAAGAGGGGCTGCGATCTTTGAAAATCCCTCGACGAATCACCGATAATAACCAGCCAATCCAAGGAAACTCCTTATTTTTGTAACATTTTTAGGTTTGGGCCACAACTAACTACCTCTACCTTAGCAGGATCAACGGAAATCCCCCCTTTTGACACAACATGCCCCAAGAAATAGACTCTTTTCAACCAAAATTCACATTTTGTGAACTTGGCATACAGCTGATGTCGTCCTAGCGTCTCCATCACTATTCTCAGATGCTGCTCATGTTCCTCCTGGGACCTTAAGTAAATCAAAATATCGTCAATGAAGACAATGATGAACTTATCCAAATATTCCTTGAATACCCGGTTCATAAGGTCCATAAAAGCAGCTGGGGTATTGGTTAGTCCAAACGGCATAACTAAAAATTCATAGTGCCCATAGCACGTACGGAAAGCCGTCTTGGGGATATCTGACTCCTTAATCTTGAGCTGGTGATACCTGATCGCAGATCGACTTTTGAAAACACAACTGCTCCTCTGAGCTGATCAAAAAGATCATCTATCCTCGGAAGGGGATACTTGTTCTTGATCGTGATCTTGTTCAGTTCACGATAGTCGATGCACAGGCGTAGCGATCCATCTTTCTTCCTTACAAACAAGACAGGTGCTCCCCACGGAGAGTGACTCTGCCGGATGAATCCCTTGTCAAGCAGTTCCTGTAACTGCACTTGAAGCTCCCTAAGCTCGGCAGGTGCCATGCAGTATGGTGCTTTCGATACCGGAGCAGCTCCAGGTAACAACTCGATTTCGAACGAAATTTCACGATCTGGCGGAGGTACTCGCAAGTCTTTTGGGAAGACATCCACATATTCCCTTATAATAGGGACATCTTCTGGCGTTAGCTCCATCTCCCGATCCTTATTTACAATGTTAGCTAAGTACCCTTGACAGCCATTAGCTAACATTTTCCATGCCTTCATTGCTGTGACCAGTCTGGTTGCTGAGTTTCGAGTCTGCCCATAGAGACTGAACTCTTCGTCACCGTAGGGGTTAAAGATCACACAGCGCTTTCGGCAGTCGATCTTGGTGTTGCACTTGCCTAAGAAGTCCATTTCTAAGATCACATCGAAATCTTGAAGCTTGATTGCGATGAGATCTACATATAATTCTCTGTCACAGATAATCACGGAAGTATTTCGTATCCAAAAATTGGACCACAAAATTTCTCCGGATGGCAAAGACGTTTTGAAAGGTTGCTCTAATTTATTCACACCTCTTCCTAACTTCTGGACGAACTCCAAAGATATAAACGAGTAAGTGGCACCAGAATCAAACAAGGCAATGGCTTCATAAGTGGCGATAGAGATCTGACCTGTCACCACATTAGAAGTCTCGGCTTCTGCATCTCCCCTGGTGTAGGCATAGATTCTGGCTTGAGGTTCAGGAGCCTCTAACCTGTCTTGCGCAATCGAGGGTCCTTCGAGTCTGGCTTGGACTGCATGCAGCTGGCTGGGTGCATTCCTGCTTGGATGTGGAGGGTTCTAGTTCTGGGGGTTCTAGGTGCAATTCCTAGCGTAATGCCCCTCCTTGCCACAAAGGTAGCAAACATTTGTCCCCATTCTGCACACACCCGGGTGCTTCTTTCTACATTTAGCGCATGGCGTGTAGTCGACACGGTTATCCTCCCTTCCACGATTATTTCTTTGCTGTGGGGAATTTCTTTGTTGCCACTGGCCCGAGAAATTTCCTTTTCTCTTGTTTCTTCTAGACTGCTTGGAATTCTGGGCAGGGTTACTGGTTTGGCCTTTCTGGTTTGACTCAGAATTTTGACGAGGCTGCGTCTGTTTTGCTACAGCCTTATCCTCTTTTCTTGCTTTAAAAATCTGAGCCCTAGCTTCCTTGTCTTGGTTGATCCAGTATTCAGCTCCTATCGCCTTGCTGACACAATCGGATACCAGGGTAGGTGGGTTACTGCCCGCACTCACTTGTTTAGAGATGTCTGTGCGGAACATCTTCATCATTCTTAAGACTTTCTCCTTCTCGTTCGGAACCAGTTCTGGGCACAGACGGGCTAACTGCTCAAATTTCTTTAGGGCCTCCATAACTATCATCGACCCCTGTCGTAAACTGGTGAACTCATCTTACTGAGCCGCCAGTATCTCTGCATTGTAGTACATGGCATAGAACTCAGTTACAAAGTCTTGCCAACTCATGGCCATGACATCCTGTCGCATCTGCATTGTCATCCACCAGTGTCGTGCATCTTTCTTCAGGGCAAATGAAGCACAAAGAACCTTTTCTTGTTCCATGAGTCGCATAAAATCTAAGATGACCTGGATGTTAAATAGCCAGTTGTCAGCGGCTATGAGGTCTGTTGCTCCTTCAAATTCAGGCGCCTTCATCCGCCTGAATCGCTCGTAGAGCAAATCTTCTCGTACTGGCTGTAGATTTACTTGTCCTCCAATAGGTGCCATCAGAATTTCAACATTCCGGGGAACCTCTGGTTGGACCTCTGGTGCCTGTGGTACTGCTGGGGGTACCTGATGATCTGGCGGGGGAACCTCGTTCACTTGGGGCCTTTGATTCATTTGTGCTATTTGTTCCCGTAATCTGTTAGTTTCTTGCTGCTGTTCGAGCAGCTGTCTCTGTAAATTTACCACGATGGTCACGAAATCCGGCTCGGGCGGATTTACAGGCATTGTTCGGCGTGGGCGTACCATCCTATTAACCCTTCAGAAAAGATACTATCATATTATTAATATCCTCTCTTTCATTCACAATTTATCATATCATAATGTAATATTTGACATCGCATGCTTATCATAATGTTCATAATCATAACATAACATTTAACATGTACATACTGATCATACTTTGAACTTATCTTTTTATACATTTACAAAAGTACATCGTATTTACAATAGCGTATGTACATATTGGTTCATCGTACTTTATATACAGGGTCAAAAATGTGATGGAAGTGTCTACCACTTAACCATCGTACAAAAGTACAAGCCTATCACCAAACTAATAAGCTAGTACAAACAGTCTCAAAATAAAAAATAAAAAAAAAACAAAAGTATACATTATCGATCGATCTAAACCTAATCTATAACCTCGATCGAGATCCCAGAAATGTCAGAGTCGGCATCCCCATCTCCGTCGTCGTCCAAGATCTCCTCTGGGTCGTCCTCGAAATCATCTCCCTCATCGAGCCATCCTCCATATCCGGGCTCCTGCTCAGGCTCCTCATCATCGTCCTCGTCATCATCATCATCACTCGAAATGTCGATGATTGGGGGATCCTCAGGTGGATCCTTAGGAGCAGTAATATCATCGGCCGCGTCCTGATCGTCCTGGTCGTCGGCCTCCACCTCGATCCCGGCCTCCTGAGCGGGTATCTCTTGAATTGGTACGGCTGGTATCGAGTCCTCTGGGAAGGCTGGGCCCGGCACATATCCTGGCTCTCTGATCCCGGCGTCGTCGACCGGTACCTGAGGCTCAACCACATAAGCATCGGCCTCCATAGCGTGTGCGACGATCTCAGCATCCATGATATGTTGGATCATATGCCCTACTGTCATATCTGGCGTAGGCATAGGGGCGTGCTGTTCAATCTGAGGGGGTAGTCCATTGCGGAGGATCACTAAGGCCTGCATCCCCGGGCTAGGTATGTCCTGTGGAATGTGAGGCAGCATTGCCTCCTGAAATCTCCGGCAATAGTGTCCAATGGACTCTTGGGGGTACGCATGCCAATCAGCTACAAAACTCTGATATCGCCGGTGCTGCATATCCCGATAAATCTCTGGATCACGGTATGGCTCGTCCACTCCCTCCTCAAAAATCGGGCCAAAACTTGCGACCATTAAGGTCCGAAAATGCGCCCAAGTGCGCTCTGGCAGTGCTCTCTCGCCGAATGTTATCCACCATAATCTCGCGTCAGCTATCAAACATCTGCTGGCCAATGAGACCTGAAGATGAGCCTCGATATGGCAAATGTGAAAGATCGTCTTCATATCGTATAACCAGGCTGATAGTGACACTGTCCGGTGAGTGCCATCGAATAACCGGGGCAGCATCCCGTTAAACGCGTAAGCTGCGTAACGGTCCTCCTTTACTCGTCTCGGGTCCATGATGTCGTATCTATCATAACGTAATCGCATAATAATATTAATATATGAAAATAAGTTAACCGGCCCTTGGCCTAAAATGGGTATCCAAAATTTTTTTCAAGCTTTTGTTGGCTCTCCACAAGAAAACCGACCACTCTCCTAAGGTTTTTCTCTCTTGGATTGCCTAGAATTTCTTCTCTCTTGACCTCTCAAATTTCGGTTTTTTGGTGAGGGAAAATTCGAGCAAAGTTTAGCTTGGGTTTTCTAATTTTTTTGAATAATGGGTTCACCTACTTATAGGTGAAGGAGAACTCTTGGAAATTGCAATTTAGTCCTTGAAAAAGCAAGGATTTGCACAAAAAGGGGGGGTGAGGTGGCCGGCCATAGAGCAATCTAGAACCAAAAATTTTTTTCCAAATTTTTCTTTAATTACCATAATGATGTCATTATTCAAAAGGTGATGTAATCACCTTTAAGCTTGTTTGGCACTTTTCCATATTACACAGTCAATTTTTAAGTTTACACAGATATTTCCAATACTGGATTCACTTATACACAGTATCGGTGTACTGAACTACAGTCCAAAATTCATCTGTGTAAAAATAAACTGTATAAAAATTTTCTCATAACTTGAAGCCACTTGGCCTTTGATATCATAATTAATATGCTTGATTTTTCTATGGTGGTTTTAAATCAAAAACATACTATCTTATCCGAAAAACGGTTTTACACAGTATAATTCCTATACTGTGGATTATTTTATCGTATGGTCTTTTCTTTAACTTTTTGGGTCAACTCTTGGCTTTCTTGTCCACCATTGACTTTCTTGTCAACCGTTGACTTTCTTGCCAAGATTTGACTCCCGTAGTCAACAGTTGACTTTTTTGGTCAACCGTTGGCGTTTTTGGTCAAACTTTGACCAACATAGAATTTTGGCGATTTTTACTCCTTTTTCCTTAAAAGGTCATATTCTTGACTAAGCAATTATTTTTGAGTCTCATAAAACCATAAGAACTCACAAATCATCATAAAAACCCTTAACCGGGCTTTTTCATAAATATCCTCAAGGTATAATTTGAGTTTTTATACAAGGAATCATAATTGTCGAAAAAAAACTAGGTATTACACTGGTGACTCTCGGTCTGCCTCTCTTTTTCTGCATTTGACTGTTGTGCTAGGATTTGTAGTTTTATGTTGTTCTTTGTTGCTTTGGCAGATGAAGCAACACACAAAAAAATAACACAAGAAGGGAAAGAGAAAACAGAAAGACGTCAAACTCCTCTCTAGTTTTCTTTACTTTTTTTTTTTTAAATATACTCATTGAGGGTCGAATTGGGTTCAACTCAAAGATGGAAGACATAATCCGCCACCCGCCCACTTAAGTATACGGGTGGGCCAGTTGATGATGTAAACCCGTGGATGGCGGGTGGTGCGGCGTAGGTTCTGTGCTGTCCCAGTAGGGTCTACTTTTTCATTATTTTTGAAAGTGGGAAGAAAACTAAAATCCACCAAAATAATATTTCCTTGTTTTTAAATAAAATAATATATATATAGATAATGATGTAGAGGTTGAAATCTAAGCCAAATTTGTATTGAGGGCTAATGACCCATTGATCTAGCGGCTTGTGCATGAACAAAGAAAGTAAAGTGTATAAATAAAGAGACATAGGTTTTTTTTTTTTATAGAGGTTCACCCATAATCTCGTGGGCTATGACCTCTTTGGCATTTGGGATTCTTTACTACGTATGATATGATGAGTACATGATAGCTCTTGATCAAGAATGGGATAAAGAAGAAGGAGGGAATTTAGATACAAGCGAACATGGGGAATAACTGGAATGGAGGTTCCCGGTGTGACTCCAGCAAGTCCAGGCAGGTTAACGATAGTGAGTGATGGCGCGTGGTTGCCGGATAATGTAGGGCAATTTGTTGAAGGCGGTGTGCTTTCTAATCTGAATATCTGTGTTTTAGTCGATCAAAAGGTTTCAAAAGGTATTCTAGGGTTGCTCTGTAAACAATATTGGATGCCTTTGATGTGTGGGAAATGCTCCTATTTATAGGCTTTGATGGGAGAATCCAATCACAAGTTAAATTCAAATTCAAGTTTAAATTTGAATTTGACTAATATTAGGACTATCCACTCCTTTTGTGATTAGAAATTGTGTTAAATTAATATAAGAGATTTATAGCTACAAAGCCTTTTTTTTTTTTTTTAAGAAGTTTTTTTTTTAAAAAACTTCTAGCCTGATTCTTTATCTTCGAACGATCTAAGTTGATATATGGACGGTAAGAGATGATGTACGAAATCTGATCTTAACAAATGAAATAGTAAATATATAGCTTTTTTATTTTTTTTCTTTTATAATACCAAATAACATAAGAGAAAAACAAAAATATTTCCTCTTTCTCTTATTTTCTTTCACTTCCATAATTGAGTTAATTAGTAAAATGACTTAAATACTTTTTTTAAATTGGATGATTTACATAAATGGCCAAAATATGACTGTAAAAAAAGGTCTAAAAACAAACTTATTTACAAAATTGAACATAAAACAAAATTATATTGATCATGTTGTGATGACAAAAAGGCTCTTAAATCTAATTTAAGAAATAATAACAATAACAACAATAATAATAATAAGACAGATTTCGCCTCAATAAATAACCACATGAACTTTAGTTTCCCATTTTTGGAATATAAAAATATAAGTAAAAATTTCTTAAAAACATTCCCCATTTATATACATGTATTTGAATATTTTTATGAATAAATTTTGTTATTTTTTCTTTTTGCTGTATGAAATCAATATGTTATGAAATATTGAAATTATGTTTAGTGATTTTTTTTTTTTTTTTGTTTCCTCAATGACACGGCCAATATGGTAAAGATCTGAAAAATGATAAATCAAGAATGATAAGATATGAAGTTCTTGCGTTAAATAATACAGTCATTTTCATATAGACCACATGATCAAATTGTCCTTACTGATCAAGAGTATGCAATAAAATGGTACGATCCTTAAAATATAAACAATATATGATGAAATATAATCGTTAAATGACCAAGATCAAACAAATTCAAGAATATTTTGTTCTTGAAATTAAAAAAATGAAAAAATATAAAATTAAAACAATATAAAATTATAGGAATGCTTCAATAAAAATTGAAAAAAGAATTTGAATTTAAAAAACACATGAGACTTGCACAAATAGGCAGAAGTAAAAGAAGGAATAAATGTCAATCATCCCACAATAATAGTTAAGTGATAGATTTGCATTTAAAAAGTGAAGTTAAAAGAAAAAAAAAATTGCCAAAAACCGGTAGGAAGAAGTAGAATAATAATTAAAAAAAAAATTCAAACCATCCTCAAAACTAGAAAGGGTCAACATGGAACAACAAAAGTATGAGTTTAAAATTTTGTTTAAATAAGTTTTAAAGTGTATTTTTTAAAAGAAGTGTTCAAAACTGGGCATTTTATGTAAATACTTTTTATTAACAAAATGACTTTGAACGACCAAGAATGACTGTAATTGTTCCTATGTTAAAATAAAAGAAGGTTATTTTACTAATTTCAATTTTTAAGGTTGTCATTTTCACAAATATTCATTTCTTGACCTCTTATTTTCTTTCCTTCTTGCCAAACACATTCTCACACGGATATTCTCCACACTATGCTTTCAAATAATTTATGAATTGCTACGCAACTGTCAAAATTTTTTTTTTCTATATAATTAAATCTTATTGTCTCAATCAGAGGACTCATTCAATCTTAGTCAATAGAAAGTCCTATTTAAAACTTCTTTTAAATTCTCCAACATTATTATATATATATTGATAATTAACTTGAAATATGGTAGGGTCTCACATAGATGGTGTACAATTCTAATCGTGATTTTTTTAAAAAAAGTGATCATGAAATATTTAGTCAAATCATGTTTTAAAAAAATCTGTATATTAGAATATACAATTTGATACAATCAGACAGCTAAAAATGATAGGTTAATTAATAGAATTTAAGTTAAATCAATGGCATTTACACAATATATATATATATATATATCTAAGCAAATAGAAATATCAAAGCAAATATGTAATAATGTTTTGATTTAACGATTTTTTTCCTAAATGTCTTTCGTGACAAAAGTGTGTAATTATAGGTGCTAATTCGAGTTGTTTCAGAGGAGTCTCTTTTTCTTGGTGGAGTAGTTTGAGTTGAGATTTTTAAGTTTAAATAGTAAATTTTTTTGAATTTTCAGAAAAGACAAAAAACTTTTTGAGAAAAAGATAAAAACTTTTTAAGAAAAAGACAAAAAATAATTTGAGTTGGGGGAGTTTGAGTTGGTGTGCCAAACTCCCCCTAAGTTCAATGAATGTTATCTTAGACTACCTCGAATGGCGTGAGTCGCATGCGAGGAGAACTGCACGTACGCGTAGTTTTTGGAGGGAACCGGTCAAAAGACCAACCAACTCTTTTCTTTTTCTTTTCAGTAATTATAAACACGAACAAGCAAACACACTTTTTTCAATAAGACAAATCAATCACATATATAATTGAGGGTAGGCGGACAGTGACAAGAAACTAATTGGGGAGGGAGTTGCTATATGATTATCATATATATATATATATATATGCACACACACACATATATAATTGCAAAGATGTTTCAATGCAGATAAGGGAAAGCACCTTTAGATTTTAGTGGTCAAATTACCTCTCTCTGCACTATATAATATCAAATTACATGAAAAGAAAAAATTTGTTTACCGCGTTGCGTTTCTTTTTTACAAAAGATTTTTATATTGCATTATTAATGATAATTATTGATTATCATTAATAATGTTTTGATTTAACGATTTTTTTCCTAAATGTCTTTCGTGACAAAAGTGTGTAATTATAGGTGCTAATTCGACTTACGATTTGAGTTGAGCATTGCAGTTTGGATAAAACACTTAATAAAATTGTAAATAAGCGATTAATAGAGACTATATATATTTTGTAGTAAGTATAGGGAAAAAAAAAGAATTAATTACGCCAAGTTTAAGAAGATAATATTTTAGGGAACAATGTGAAAAAAATGTTTTAAGAGGATCATATTTGAGAAAAATTATTTTATGAGGAAAACCAAACGAAAATTAAATTTAACAAAAAAAAAACACACTATATTTCTAATCCCAATTTTGTAAAGGAAAAAAAAAAGAGAGAGAGAGAGAGAGAGAGAGAGAGAGAAAAATTAAATTTAAAAAAGATTTTGTGTTTTGATCGAAATACTTAAATGAGAATACAAGATTTTTTTTTAAAGGGCAAACTTAAGAAAATATATATCAATATGAAAATTAGTCAAAAGTATAAATATGTTATTTGAGAAAAATAAGATTGCTTAAAAAAAAAAAAAAACCAAGTAAGAAAAGTGTAGTAGGAAAGTTATATAGATATGGATGTACGTAGCAGAATTAGTAGGGAAATATTGGAATATGTCTTCTACTAGATACTAATCTTTTTCCTTTTGTTAGGAATCATATTTTTCACTGTAGATACGAACACCTATTTTTTAATTTTAAATTAATTTTTATCGGTTTGATCAATGAACATGACAATATCATACATTATAAGATTTTAATGACGACAATTATATATCAGAGCATTAAAAACTTAATTTAGTAATTGAAGACTGTTTCTAGTGATCGTTAAAAAAAAAAAAAACTGTTCCACAGTTGAATTCCTCTTTCTTTCTATCTTTTCTTTTTTCTTTTTCTTTTTCTTTTTCCTTTTTTTTTTTTTTTTTAATCTTTAGCGAAGAAGTCTCACTTGAATTTCTTGTTAAATGCGTTAAGCATATGTAGCAAGATAATAATGATGTTCAGAACGGAAAAAAGTATATAGCTTTGACTTTCTGACCTTATACAAGGAACTATATAGCATTAGTATTTGGTTTGGATCTCATTTCTACCGTTACACAAATCCCCTCTCTTGTTTTCCATTTCTCATCAATCAAGTACTAGTCCATTTGCTCTCCATCTCCAATCTAGCTATGGCTAGACAGCTCATTTCCGGATGCCTGGAACAGCTCAAAGACATGGCTCAGCCGATGATCTCCGGAGTCCTGGGACAGTTGGGATCGGCTGCTTATGAGATGACAGCAGAAGAAGTGAAGGCGATCGAGGATGTTGAGAAAGGAGTTGAAAAGCTCAGCAGCGAACTCGCTGCAATT
>JAFMPE010114081.1:0-12107 GCA_024759925.1 Ficus religiosa | reverse complement strand
ATGTATGTAAGTATAAGTACAAGTATGTATGCATGTATGTACGTACGTATGTATGGTAAGTAAGGTAACGGTCCGCGTCAGGCGGGGCGTTACAGTAGGTTTGGAGTTTGAGACCGAGAGATGAAAACTGGCTTGTTGTGGTAGTTTGCTAATGCTTGAGAAAGATTAGTGATTACATTAGAGAAGTTTGTCAGCAGCATAGGAATAAGCATAGGTTGATTAAATTTGGTGTTTTGAACAGGATTAATTCGGTGAATTCAGAAACCCTAGATATCCTAAAATAGTGAACTTCTCTTTGTTAAATTCGTACTTTTGGTTTAATTTAATTTTCTTTTATTTTATTACACCTCATAAATTTATTGTTCAATTAGAATTGGAATTAAAGTAATTCGGTATTTAGTAGTAATTAGTTCTCGTTAGGAACGATATCTTTTCACTACTTTATTACTTGAACCGGCTCGTGCACTTGCGAAAAATAACCCATCAGCTAGGGATATCATCTGATCCCAACATTTTGATACCAATTTATATGATATATTTTTATTGGTAAATACAATCAATTGATATATAATGTTTTAAATACTTATTAATAAAAAGAGACAATTTATATATCATGTAAGTCTATAAAACTTGATATTAGACTAGGTGTCTTTAATATTTTTTTTCAATTTTCCATCCCTATCAGCTTGTCTTTTGGCACGTGCCTCCACACTCACAACGGTTACGTGTCAGACGCGAATCCAAAAACCAAAACCGCACTTCTCAAAGCTAAAAATAAAAATAAAAATAAAAATAAAAAAATAAAAAAATAAAAAAATAAAAAATAAATAGAAGCTCACAGCAATGGAGTCTAAAACCCTAACCCCAAAACCCTCCGTGAACGCCATGGCCGACGACGCCACGAACGTGGACCAGTCCAAGTCGTCGAAGGCCCAATCCCTCCGCACCCTAACCACAGGCCCTTTGGCGTCGTCTGTGTCCAAGCTTTCAAGCCAGTCGCGTCCCATACGGTCGAACAAAGACTTCCATTTCTACTATAATTTCGACGAATTCAGACTCCCAATCCAAGAAATCGCCGGAAAATCTCAGTCGATGCTGGAATCGGTCGGCTCTTCGGCGCACTTGTGGGGCAAAGAGCGGGCTTTCCCGGAGGACATCGACGACGCCTACGACTGGTTGGTCGACGTCAACGACGACATCTTCGAGCGGGTCGACATGTCGCTCGACGAGTTTCAGAGGATAAAGAATTCAAATTCTTCGGCTTCGGCTTCGGCTTCGGCTTCGGCTTCGGCCTCTGTTTTGGGGGATGATGGGTTCCAATTGGTGTCTAGGAAGAAGAAGAAAGGGGCGAGTCAGTTTCAGAGTCGGAACGACAACGATTCGAATCAAGAATTGGGGGTCAAGGTGGCGACCAGAGATAAGAAGATCACCGGGCCGAAGCCGAAAGTTCCGTTTCATATACCGACGATTCGGAGGCCTCAAGAGGAGTTCAATATCTTTGTAAATAATTCTAACCAACCATTTGAGCATGTTTGGTTGCAGAGGAGTGAAGATGGTCTACGCTTTTTTCATCCTCTGGTAAATTCTTTTTATAATCTGTTTTTTTTTTTTGTTTTTTTTTTTTTTAATTTAATGGGGTTGCTTAATTTATTTGTTTCATATATATATATATTCAACTTTTTTATTGGTTTAATCTTGTTCCAACCGTTTCTGTTCACCTTTAGATTGTTAAAGGTTGTGACTTTTTTAATTTTCTCTTTTACCTTCTTATTTATTTTTATTTTTTTATTTTTGGTTTTTCTGTCCAAGGGTAGGAACTCTGTATTGTTTTTAATTGCTGTTCTTTACTCTACTACAGGAGAAGCTTTCTGTTCTGGATTTTATTGATAAAGATATTCGGCATATTGAGCCGGTGAAACCGCCCGCGTTAGAGTCTACATCGTTCAATCTTGTTGAGGAAGTCAAAGATCTGAAGAAACTGGCTGCTAAACTTCGCGGTGTGAACGAATTTGCGGTAAAAAGATGCTATAAAATTTTAGTTAGCCAACCATAGTAGTTTTGTTTTTTGTGGATTGTGTTTCTTAATTGTACGACAATGAGTTATTTTCAAATTCTTGCGGATTGTTTTATGTATATATGATGTAAAAACAAATAAAACAGCAAGTTCTTTTTGTTATGCTGTTCTTCATATAAAAATTATAGGATGAACACCAATTTCCCTAAAGTTTGGCATTTTGTTAGCTCGCCTTAGTCCAGTATATTTTTAGAATGTCTCAATGGATTATCTACTTAAATTTTTACACAGTCTTTCATTGTTTTAGGTTGATTTGGAACATAATCAGTATCGTTCTTTCCAAGGATTGACATGTTTGATACAAATTTCTACTAGAAATGAGGATTTTGTGGTAGATGCTTTGAAGCTTCGAATTCATATTGGTCCTTACCTTAGGGAAGTTTTCAAGGACCCGGCAAAGAGAAAGGTTGATCTCCTACACAGCTGCTTTTCTCTCTTTATCATAGACCATCACAATATGTTACAAATTTTATTCTCAATTAGGTGATGCATGGAGCAGATCGAGATATTGTCTGGCTACAACGGGATTTTGGCATTTATATCTGCAATTTGTTTGATACTGGCCAGGTATTTTAACTTCAGGCTACTGATTATTGGGATTAATTCGTTTTGGTTATCTGTGCAGAGAACAATTACCCTGTGTCTTTTCTTGTGTGTAAAAGTAGTTTTTATGACTCACCAATATATTCTTTCTTTTTACAAATTTCTTAAGTGCCAATGACAACCTTTTGAGTGAAATGTACACGTCCTGTAGTCATAGATTATCCAACCAAGACCCTAATAAATAAAATGCACACCAACATTTATAAATGTTTGAATATATAACTATTATAAATGTATCATATGCTACACAAGTTACAGCTCCTGTTGTCCAGTTGGCATTTTTAAAAAGAGTTTAGTTTTGAAATTCAAAAACATAGATAGAATTGAGGATATTGTGGTAAATTTGGTATTACATATTCTGTTGATTATCATAATTTATATCCCTCAAATCGTATTTAAGGTCACTGAATTCTTTTCGTCTAGGGGCAGATTTTCCTGATGCAGCAGAGGTAACGATCATATGTTTCTTAGGTCCCCATCCCCAACATTTTTGTTGCTTGGTAGATCAGTTTTTTCCGTCCCGTTCTTACAAAAGTTTGAAAATGGCTTAAAAAGTTTATTGACTGACATTACTCTGTCACTTTAGGATTCATACGAACTCATACGAGGCTTTAAAACCTCCATCAGTGTTTGGTATTTCAATTACAGATTGTTGTCATTAGGATTCAAAAGTCAGATTGTCTCTTCTTTCTGGTCATAATAAATCAAATTTAGATATAACTTGTGATTTCTGGGCTTTAATACTTGAATCTTGTGATTTTTCTCCTGAAAATACCTCTCTGCTCGTCTTACTGCTTCAAATTTTGAAACTGTTCTCCCTACGCATTGACGATTGAAAAAACTGAAAATGATTTGTTGGTTTTATTCTTTTTCCTTGTTTCAGGCTTCAAGGGTATTGAAATTGGAGAGAAATAGTCTTGAGTATCTTCTTCACCACTACTGTGGAATTACTGCTAACAAAGAGTTGGTTTCTTTTTTTCCCTCTTTTAATATTTGTATTTCAATATAATTTAATCCATTCTCTTCATTGTAATGTTAATCTCCAACTCTTTGCAGATACCAAAATGCAGATTGGCGGTTGCGCCCACTACCTGAGGAGATGCTCAGGTAAAAGTGAAATTCTGTTTAATTCTCGAGTGGATAATAGTGTCTTCATTTTTGTGTGTATAATGATTCGTTCTTGGTATAATAGGGTACTGTTGCATTATAAATTAATGCCCCAACTCAGGGAACTTTGATTTTGCAACTTATTTATTTGAAGAGATTCTATCACTATCAAGATCGATGTGTACTTTTAAAAGGTTTAGATTTAAATTTGGAAAGCCCTTTTCATCTTTTGCAGACTTTTCAATTTTACTTTTTCTTTTACCCAATATGCGACTTTAATACCAATACGCCAGCAAACACCTTGGACGTAAGTGGCATCTGGATGTACCCATTTTTTTCCCGACAGACATCAAAGGTTGTTGTGTTTGCTAATATTGCTAAAGCTATTTCTATTTTTATCGTTCAATTTTGCTGGTTTTGTTGGAAATCTTTCATTGCTAATTTCTATTTTGTATTTTCCCCATTTTTTTAGTTTGTTTCGTTTGTTTGTTTGTTCTCTTTGAGGACACCATACCCTCATTCCTTTGTAATTGATTCATTATTCCATAAAAGGAGTTTTCTTTAAAAAATTAAATAAATAAATAAACAACCAAACAACAGTTATGTAGTTTGTTTACTTAGGTATCTCCTCCACAAAATTGGATATTGGTGATACATTTCAGGATATGTAACTTGTATCAAACATTTAAATTCCACTGGTTTCCCACATTCTTAGACTTTTTTTTTTTTTAAATTTATTTAGTTTTCCATTTCCTGGTTAAGGTGTTGTTTTCTGGGTTATGCAGTCTTTCAGCCTCTACTATCATCTAATTAAGCTTTCTTGGTTTAACAGATATGCCAGAGAAGATACACACTATCTGTTGCATATATATGATCTGATGCGAATAGAACTGTTCTCGATGTCAAAAGACTCTGAATGTCCTAATACTCCTCTACTAGAGGTACGGTCTGTTTGAACAACTGACTCATCCCGTTAATGTAATTTGTAGTTCTATATATGTTGTTATGCTGCGTGTTACAAGATTACATATCTAAGCCATCTTTTTGCTGGTACTTCTACCCTTTCTAGTCGACACACAAGTTGGTTTTGGTTTTCGTTATGGTTTTTTTTTTTTTGGGTTTTTTTTGGTTTTCTAATATAATGCTACAAGATAGTATCAGCTGTCTATAGCTTGATGGCACTGCTGAACATAATCCTTTCTGTTTGTGTGCTTTTCTTGTTATTTATTTTTGTTTGTTTTGGGCTAATTTTGTATCATAGAATGTTGCAAAGGTAAGAATGTGGTTGATCGAATGTCCTGCTTAAGTCTTCATCTTTTCTTTGTTTTCTTTCTTTCTACCTTTCTTTTATATGCCTATACTTCTTGGGTTCAGTCAGTATTATTCCTTTGGTTATCCACATGTGTCATCCAAAAAATAATTGTGATGTGAATGAGTGGATGCATATGGAATTTGAGTCTATCCTTATATATGAATATACATATATTTATATATTTCCTTCTATTTCTTTTCGTAAATGGAGGGTTTTGTAACCCTACAGTTGTTGCAAGGTATGTGTTTCTATGGATTTAATAGTTTGTCTTCTATAAGTTCAAATGGAAATCAAAGTTTACGTTTTAAATAGTTTCTTAAAAGTTAGTTTTAAATAGTTTTAAGTCTTCTTTCTTTGAATCTCATTTTCATAATTTACAAGGAAAAGACAGCGTATTTAATAACAGTTAGTATCTTAAAAGTGTCAAAATCTGTTAATACAAGCTAATGAAGGTATCAAATTTATAGTTTATCATCCAAAAATTTAGTAGCGCTGAATGTTACTGAGAATCATATATGGTTACTTATTGTTGTGTTCTTTTGTTTTCCCACTTGGGGGAGAGAGTGGACTCATATAGCTCTTGAAGTGTTGTTTTGCTGCCTTTCCAGGATAAATGGGCTTGTTAATTTGTTGCAGATGTTCCTTGCAATTTTGGAAGTTATATTGTCTGTTCCAATTTTGGAAATTTTGCTTAAACTGTTTTAGTTTGGTACTATTTGCATTCTGAATCCTGTGTACCATGCTTTCAGAAAATGAAGTCTCGTTGCTTTTTTTTTGTGTGTGTGTGTGTGTGTGTGTGTGTGTGTGTGTGTGTTTGTTTTTGTTTTTGTTTTTGTTTTTTTGTTTCTATTATTTGACTGATACTGCTAAGGAAAGGTGTGCTTTATCGTGTTATGCTCATTGTCCTTATTAATCATTTACAATACTTTTGGCAAGGGTATTGAAATTTTCTCTGCTCGGCAGGTTTACCAGCGCAGTTATGACATATGTATGCAGCTCTATGAGAAAGAGCTGCTGACAGAAGATTCATATCTCTATATATATGGGTACAGTGTTTTTTTCTCCCCCTCTTTAATGAACTTGTTTGCCGTTAATTGTGCAGTGTACCGTGTTTCTTAGTTAAATTTTTTATTATTGCTTTTAATACAGCTTGCAAGGAGCTGGTTTAAATGCTCAGCAGCTTTCCATTGTTGCGGTATTTTCTTATTTCCTTTTACAGATTAGTTTTATTTACTTATTTATTTATTTTGCGGAATTTTGTAGATAACTTAAATTTAAACATTGAGTTATCGTCTGAAAGCAAAAAACTATTGATGTCATTCTCATTTTTGCATATCCAGTGCAATTCTTCAGTTTGCTTCCAAATGGTTCGCGTTGTACTGTTTTCTAATATGTACTTGTAAAATGACTTGAAGGGCCTTTGTGAGTGGCGAGATGTTGTTGCTCGTGCAGAAGATGAAAGTACTGGTTACATATTGCCAAACAAAACTCTGCTTGAAATTGGTAATTGGAAATCTGAACAAATTTCTGCCAGCTTCTTTCTTTTCATGTTATTTAATACTGCACAATTCCCGGACAGATGTTTACTTATTTAAATATCGTCATTTTGTTCTTGTAAAAGCCAAGCAGATGCCTGCTACTACCGGCAAGTTACGGAGACTGGTCAAGTCAAAGCATCCATACATTGAGCATAATCTTGGTTCTGTTGTTAGCATCATCACGAATTCTATGCTAAATGCTAGTGCATTTGAGGCTGTTGAACAATATCTGAAAGAGGGAAAGGTAAGCCCTACTTATCCTGCTGCAATGGTTTTCAATCGAGATGAGCAAATAGTCATAATTTTTTTTTAATCATGTTTAATGTTTTAATGAAAAGTTGTTAAAATTGGGTTTTGTGCATGTTTAGCACGGCTGATGGAGAACAGATTTTTCTTTGCCGATCAAAACATTCTTTTGAGACAATCTGAAATGAAAAGTAGCTAAAATTGGATTTTTGCATGTTTGGCACAACCGCTGGAGAGCAGATATTTCTTTTATGGATGAAAACATTCTTTTGAGACAATCTGAATAAATTTTCTGAAACCTATAGCTTCTTCAGGGAGCTCTTCAAGCGATAACATGCCAATATTTAGAGAAATTTTGTTATCATAGCTAAAAATTAAATGTCATCTGTGTCCGACTAAGTTTTTCTAAATAATAAATGTAGTTTCAAACCAGTAATTGGAAGGGTATAACTTTCCTTTTCTTCTTTCAGTGCCCACTCACTTTCCCAAATATTTCTCTGTAAAAACTGATTAATGTGAACTTAGGTCAATAGGAGCATTTGCATTGAATAGTGCCCTTTTTTAAAGGGTATACACTGTAAATAAAGGCAGTTATGGAATCGAAACGTTACATAAGCTGCTTGTTTTTTGAGTAAACATAGATTATAAAAATTGGTTTGGAAGTTTATGAGATTAGACTACTTTATTTCTACAGATTATGCATTGTTATTTTTGAATCCAGGGGCCTTTAAGTTAATAATATTCTTTTCGTATTGCAAAGTTAAGTTGTATTATTCTTCAGCATGTTCTTCTAGCCAAGAAAAAGAAAAGGTAACAACAGGATTAGTTTTATGTATGCTCCTGAATAGTGAGGGTATCTCACTTTGTCACCCAAACTTCAACTTGAGGGATCCCCAGTTCCTAAACTTAGAAAATCGTCCTCGTTCACACCCTCCATAAAGTTCTGTGAATTTTTGGGACAGAATTCGTTGCCAGATGTGGCAAATGAAGAATTCCATGATGACTTCTTTGTGGAAAAAGGTACAAGAATGTGAGACAATTATCAAAATTCAGCTACTATAGTTGTTGAAAATTAAAGTTCATGAAAAAAAGGGAGAAACACTCCTAGTTTGGAGAGCGTAAGTGAAATTAACAGCCAAAGAAAAAAAGTAATTAAAAAAAAAAATCTTATACACAAGCTTATTAGGCACAGATGTGATCCACTGAAACGTTTATTCAGTTTAACTGGTATAGAGAAACGGGCAAGTGGAGGCGATACTTTTACGTTTTCTAATATTTAAGGCGCACTTGGTTGTCTAGTTTCTAAAATGCAGTTTATTTTTCTTGCTTTCTTAATTTAATCTACGTTGGAAACCGTTGTGTGAAGTATTAACGGGGGCTAATAACGGGTATTTGATAGCTTTCAAGATGGCCGTGGTTGATTTTAAATCTTTGTTTATGTAAGAACATTGCTTTTATATTGTGCAGGCATCGGAAGAAAATTTAGTGCACAATGATGATCTTGAAGCAGCTGAAACTGCAATTGCTACAGTAGAAAGCAATTCCGATGGCTCTGCAATCAACAATGAGTTATCTGCACTTCCATCCACTTGCTTATTAGTGCCCGGAAATGTTCCTTCTAAACTTGAAAAAGATGGAGGAGGAGGCTCTTTCACGCGTGCCGGTGAAAGTAAAGATGGAAATATTGGCAGTCATGGTCCAGTGGTTCTTGAAGAGAGCCTCGCTGCTTCAGAGCAGAGAAAAGAAGGAAGTAGTACCAGTACCGCTTTTTCTGATTCATCGAAGGTTAATGCTTGATGTCTTTAGGATACTTGTGTGTTTTTTCTTTCTGAACTCTAGAGGATTATAGCTTTATGCTACTCTTTTTTTGTCTTTTAGGTCAATGGTGCAACTGTCCAGGTACAGAAGAAGCCTAGTCGTGCTTTTGGTGCACTCCTGGGAAATGTAACCATCAAAAAAAGGCTCGATTCTGGTAACAAGGTCATTACTGACACTCTTCTGGCTGTTCCTAAAATGGATTTTGATAGGGCCATTATTCAATTTTTATGGGTCAATAACTAAACTCTGTAAAAACAACAATGTTTGCATGCTCCTCTCCACACGCACACGTCCACTCGTATATTATGAGAGAATGGTTCTCGTGGCATGGTCGTAGAGGTTTGATCATTTCTGCCTTTGTGACTTACCATCCAGTTGATTTGTTGAAACATGACTTTGTTTCTTTGCTAAAGGTGTGAGAGTTTTCTTATGAACATAAAACGAGCAACCTACCGTCAACCCAAAGGCCTGTTTTTTGAATCTTTTTGGTTTGAGAACTAAATGTCATTTACAAACTCCCATGTTTGCAGGCCAAGGAAGAGGTCAAGTTAGAGCAAATTAGAGCGTCGGTACAATTTCCCTTCCATTCACTTTCTACGATTGGTGGCCAGTCAAAACCTGTTACGGAAACGCCTGTCACGGTCTTCAAAGTTCCACCTGCTGCTTTGGCATCACCTGCCAAGGGTGACACCACAGTGTTGCAAGATGATTTAGATGTCAATGAATCAAGAAATGGTGATTTTGGAACTGCAAAAGAAGATGATGACGATGACAACGACAACAATTTGGCGGCATCTGCCTCAGAAATAGATAAAGACGAGCCAATGTCTCTCTCTGATTTGTCTTCAAGCTTCCAACAGTGTTTCCATTCTGTTAATCGGAACAGAAAAGCAAGAGAAGAAGATAAATCTGAGGAATCTAAGCAATCCATTGGCTTGCAACTGAAGCCATTCGACTACGAAGCGGCAAGGAAAGAGGTGATATTCGGTGAGAATTCTAAAGAACTTGGGGTGGGTGATAGAAGCCTCCGTGATTCCAAGGCTAAAAAAAAATCAGATAAAGTTTGCGTACCGAAAGATGACGAAGCAGGAGAATTTGCACAAGGGAGACGACGAAAAGCTTTCCCAGCAACTGGGAACCGTAGTGCAACCTTTCGCTGAGTCATTTTTCTAAACCCGTACGTACAGCAGAGTGAGAGAATTACAATCTGAAGACTTGGAAGATAGCAGGGCTTTCTTTCGGGGCTCCATTTGATGAGTTTGAAAACATTTTTTTCAGTATATTTATGCTTTCATGTGGCGCAGAACCGCAATCTGCTCTGTTCATGCTGATTAAGTGGGGCCTAAGGTATTCTTTAAGAAATTATGTTAAAAAGAAAATTTTCCCCACTGTACAAAGTTATGGTAAAAACTACGAACAGAGGCAGTATCATGCTCTACCTTTAAGAAATGTTCATCAATAGTGTGTGTACATTCTGTTGGCCAATTATTTATTTATTTATTTATTATTATTATTATTAAGGTTAAACTTTTGTGCGAGATGTAAGTGCAACTTGATGAAATTCGCTAGTGGCAAATTTGATGAAAATTTTAAAGTAGATTTTTTAACAGCTCATTAGCCATCATAAAAGAGGAGAATATTTTGTATAGCCCACAACGAGCAATTAAGTGGTCATTAATTAGAAAATCTAGCCCCAAAAAAAAAAAAAAATAGTGGCCCTTAGAAAAGATCGAGCAAGAGCCAAGAGGAGAAATGCCACTAGGAAAATTATAGTAAATAGTTTTTTTTACGAAAAATTTGAAGTAAATAAGAAAGTTTTAAAAATATTTGAAATAAATAGTAAATTTATCAGGTAAATGAAAAATTTATTAGATAAATAATATATTTACAATTCATAAATAAAGTTTTTACTTAGTAAATTTGACATAGATACATTATTTATATGATATATCTGTTTTTTAAGATAAATATTTTAAAAATCTGTTATTTATTTTAACTATTTTAAGAAAATTGTTATTTACTTCTTTTCTCTAACAGCACTTAGAAGAGAGAGAGACCCTTTTGGGGCAACTAATTGTCCTTTACGCGGCATGAAAAGGATGGAAAGGGAGGAGTGATTATGGGTTCATTACAACTTATATATATATATATATATATATATATATGAGCAAGTCTCAAATTTGGCACCGTTTCAGAGACGGTAACAACGTGGTTTGGTTTGTGTCAGGCAATAACCCCGTGTTGGGGGGAGGGAAGTTTAGATTGAAAAAGGCTGACTCAAAATTAATTGAATGAAGGGCGAAATGGTAATTGAATATAGGATTATAGGTGGAAGAAAATTAAGTAAATTTGAAAGGCGAAAGGCCAAATGTGTACGCACAAATGAATTAATGTATATTTGGGATAACAAAATGTAAATTTGTGGTATTGGCAATGTAAATTGTAAAAGTATATGTCGTAGACAAGGGGAAAAATTTTAGACATTGTCGTTTGTACAGTAGGGTAAACAGAAATGTAACAATATTGTAAATACAAAGGAAATGAAGCAGGGATGTAGTTGGAATGGGGACAATGGCAAGTAGGGGAAGAACATTTGGGGACGAAAGTTGTAACATGTGATGCCGATGATAGATTGAATCGATAGGATAAAAGGGGGAAAAAAAAGTTGGCCAATTAAGATATAAAATGAGAAAGCAACAGGCATGTGGATGGGATGGGGAATTGTAATTATTGGAAGAAGTTCATGGAAGGGAGTATGAAATTAGGGACCGTATAAAAGAGTTAAGTAAAAGTCAAATGAAAACTTTGAAGCGATGTTAAAATGGGCAGAACATCTAAGAGCCAAATTTTGTTTGCATTTCAATGAATGAATTTGGTAGGTAGAGATTGGGTTTGAATTGACATTTTTGAAAGTTAGTAGTGTTTGATTTGATAATCGAGGTTAAAAGTGGAAAAACATGAAATGTGGTTGGGAAAGTATCTATAGCAATACTCATCTTTGGTTCGTTTCTTCAACAAATTGTAAGCGAAAAAAATCAAGTAAAATATCACTGGAGCATGTAGATAGAAAGTAAGGGAATATTAATATTGTGTTTAAAAATAATCTGAGTAGACAACCAAAATTCACGAAGTGTATTGAACATGGAACTTGCCTAACTATATAATTAATTTATAATCGTCAACAGCGCATGCATAGATGAATGACCAAAAATAGGTTTGTAACGCCCCGACCTACGTAGGGCCATTTCCATACTTACTTAATGTGACACCCCGACTTCCCAAGCCGGGTCGACACCTTACATACTCATACTTAGCTTGCTTGAAAATTTGAGGAAATTTTTTTTTTCTTTAAAACATATTCATATAAATTAGTTTATAGTGAAAAGCTTGTTATCTATACATACCAAGC
>JAFMPE010114061.1:1552-13660 GCA_024759925.1 Ficus religiosa | reverse complement strand
ATATAAAAATTATCTTATTTTAATTTAAAATAATAAAATTATAAATTTTTAAATTTGAAATTTTTTAAAAAATTAAAGAAAAAATTTAACGTAAAACTGAAAATTTAAAATTTAAATGATAAAATACCATCTGCATATTTGATCCCAAAACCGCCCTAAAAAGGAGTTTTTTATGATAATGCCCACGTTAATATCAGAGTCGGGAATTAACGTCAATAAATAATATCAAAATAATTTAATAAGGATTAAAAGAATAATGTTTCTAAATTTAGTAGCGAGAGTTTATTGGCATTTTTACTTTTTTCATATTTATTTTTAATAAATTTATTATTACTTATTTTCCCATTAACAAAATTACATTTTAAGACCAAAAAAAAAAAGGATTTTTTTTTAAAGAAATACTATTCACATACCTATTTCCTATGGGCACCGTAATCTACCGCACCCCCTTTTTTTTTCTTTCTTTCTTTTTTTTTTTTTTTGCCTTTCCTTTTAAGGGAACTCAAATGGCACCGTAAACTCTATTTTCGTTTACTCTCCCACACCAGTAACAGTTTGTATGATGATTTTTTATCACAAAGAATTTGTGTTAAAAAGTAAACACCTTTTTATTGAGCGATGATTTTTGTATAGTCATCTTAAACATTTACCGCAAATTTCAAATCAGTAAACGAAAATATGTTTTTCTTTTTCTCACAAAAGCAAAAATTAAAACAGAGAAAGAACATAAATTGGTGGGGAAAAAAACTAAAGGAAAGAACTATCCATAATTCAAATTCTTCTGGTATGATTATAATAAACAAGAGGGAACGTTTCTTATTAGATCGAAAAAATTCCACAAGAAAATCGAGATTTGATTTAGATTTTTCTTAATGAATTTATCTTATTGATTCTCTTATATCTACATTATATAGAAAAGAGAATACTTTTTGCTGTTTTTGTCCAAAACATGCATTTTGGACAAAACTTGAGAGAGAGACTTGGGGCCTGTTTGGCCATGTTCTCATTTTTCAATTTTTAGAATTGTATTTCCAAATATGAGAACGAAAACAATTCTCACATATTCTCAAAATATTATGATGTTTGGCAATTATTTTGATAAAATAGATTTATGAAATAAAAACAGAATATACATGTTAGGATAAAAAAATTTTAAAACTTTTTTCTATTATTATTATTTTTTAAATTGAACTTCTATAATTTATCAGGGTCGGGGTTGGAATCAGATTTCGGGATGAGGGTTAGGGTCGGGCTTCGGGATAGGACTCCGAGTTGGGTTTTGGTACGGAGGGTCGGGGTTGGATTTCTGGACGAGGGGCAAGTTTGGGTTTTGGGACCAAATCGGGGTTGGATTTCAGGACTGGAATCGAGTTCGGGTTTTGGGACCGGGGTCGGGTTTCGGATCGAGGTCAAGGTCGGGGTTGGAGTTGGGGTTGGGTTTTAGTATTGGTAGTCGAGGTCGGGGTTCTGGACGAAGTCGGGTTCGGGTTTGGGTTTCATGACCAAATTTGAGGTTAGATTTCGAGGTTAAGTTCAAGTTTCGGGATCAGATTTCGATGCCGGGGTCAAGTTTTGGGACATGAGTCAAGGTCAGGCTTTTGGACAAGGGTCGAGGTTTGGTTTCGGGACCGGGTCGGGGTTAGGTTGGGTTTCCGGACAGGATCAGGTTTGGATTTCGAGGCCAAGGTCTCGGTCAAGTTTCGGGACAGGGCCGAGATCGGGTTTTGGGATTGGGGTCGAGGTCGGGTTTCAAGCTTGTAAATAGATTGTAGATCGAGTTTGACGCTATAAATTTTCTATGAGCACAGCATGGCATGACACGTCTATTAAATGGGCTGGTACGAACACGGCACAAAACACTAATAAGCTCAAAATAAATAGATTGATACGCGTCTATAAAACCCCTAACATTAATTATATTTGATGTCAAATTTATGACAACTTATATTATGGTAGATTTAACATTACAAATAGTACTCTATTTAGTTTATTGGAGAATATATATATATATATATATATTAACAGAAATCATACTAAATAACATAACTTTCATATCGATTTTAAATACATAGCATATTATATTATTCTTGTTAAATTATAGCATATTCACATTTCTGAAAACTGTAGAATTCCTTTTTTACCCATAATGCTTACTCTCCTCATCTCTCTATCTCCTTTCCCTCACTTATCTCTCTTTCCCCTCTTTATTTGGCTCTCGCTCTCCTCCGTATCTCTGCCTCCTCTGTCTCTTTCTCTTTCTTTTTTTGACCGGAGATAGAAGTTGTCTGTATTATCGCAACACGCTCGCGACGGCGATGGCAGTTTTTGTGACTCTTTAACGACAAAGAAGATCTGATGATATTGTTGAATCACCTGGATTTGTGATTTTTTTGCAGGTCGACTTCTAATTGTGGCTAATAGCTTCGGTAGGCGATTCAATTATGATAGAGATGGAAATTGATGGCACCGTCATGGTCTCCATGGTGATCCGGTGGTCTCAGATTTTCATGATGATTCCGTCACCCTCCTTCTTTTTGCTTTTCTGTGTTTGAATTTTTTTTGCAAATCGACTTTCAATTGTGGCCGATAACTTTAACAAGATCTTCAGTCGTGAAGAACAAGTCTTCCTTGGGCTCGCGATCTGCCTCATGTCCGACACAAGAGCTATTGTCTTCTTCAGCGGCGATGTCATGGTGACTTATGGTTAGGTTTGATTTTTGATATATTTTGCGTCTGATTTTAAAATTATTTAGTTTTGAGAGATTTATTGTAAAATTATTAAATAATGGATATTTTTTGTAATTTCATGTATTTACCACTATTTAGTGAATGCTGAATTTTTAGCAAATAATTTACCGATTAAATTATTATATTATAAATTTAAGTTAAACAGTAAATAAATATATTTACGTAGAAATAAAAAGAGATTAACAAAGGTTTTACTTGGAAATATATTTATTTACCCATATATTACTACAAATAATTTAGTACATATTTGGATTTACGTTAATCTAATATTTTCAATAAGTATATATATATATATATATATTTCCTAGTATTTGATCTTGTAAATCTTTCTAGTGTACCCAGTAAATATTCATATTTACTATTAAATATCAGATTTATTAGTATTTACTAGTGGTAAGAATGCCATATAAAAAATTTTGATATTTACAAGTAAATAATAAATTTCTTAAATAATTTATGAAAAAATTAATAAAACTGGTAAAATTGGTAAATTTTATATATTTGTTAATAACGTTATTTTACCAAACCAAATTAATTACTGAACTTAAGGAGTAAACATCAGATTTATTAAGCAAATATCAAATTTATTGACAAAGAAATCAGGTAAATATCATTATTTACAGTTTTCTAGTTAACAAGTAAATATCATAATTATCAAATAAATATCAGATTTATACAAATAAATCAAATAAATATCATTATTTCAGGTAAATATTATTATTTATTGTTTTTTATTTATCAAGTAAATATCAAATATAATGATAAAAAATCAAACAAATATCATATTTACAAGTAAATATTTTATGCTTTCTATTTACAAATTAATATGTTATTATTACATATTTAACAATTATATTGAATAATCAAAAATTGTTATAAGATCTTTAGTTATTTAACTTTTATTTTCAAAAGTTTTGGATATTACAAAAAAAACCCCAATTAAGCCCTAACCCTAATTTCAACACCTTAGCATATAAGGTTTTCAGTCGCTGGTGTCGGCCATGGAACTGCCGGAGAACTCGGTCACGAAGACAGAGAAGATGACTCCATGGGGAAGGTCGGAGATTTCATGCGAAGTCCGTCGTCATAGTCCGTTCGGGATTGTCGTCGTGGTTGCTCTCTCCCATCTCTCCTCGTCGTAGTCTGTCGTCGATAGCGTCCGTCTCATGGTAGTGAGAGCAGTTGCGCCATTCATCGTCAGTGGTGCTGTTTATTCGATCAAGGTCACGCCAGTCGATGAGAGATTTCGCGATTCCGGTGATCGTGGAATCATAGCAATAATATTTTAGATTATATTATAATTTTAAGCATATATGATAATAAAAGTCTCCAAATATTTTATAATATCGATTGACCCCTAATTTTTTATTTTTGGATCAAAAGGTTCTCACACTTTTAAAAATGGTGCAAATGATGGATAAATCCTCACTGCCGTTAATCCATATACGGAAAACAACCGTAGATGATGGTTGTTACGTACAATGTCTAAACTAACCTTGAAAAAAATCAAATACAAAAAAAAAAAAAAACTCTAATTTAATAAATAAATAAAAAACAAACCTCATTCTTTCTCTTCCCCCCGTCTTTCTTTGCATTTGGATTGCTCGATTAAACCATGATTTCTCTTTCTGTTTTTTTTTTTTTTTTCTTAGATCCGAAACCTACAACAATCTCTTCTCTCTTCATCTGAAAGTTTCTTTTCCGTGTTTCAATACTCCCTTCATGAACATAAGAACTCAACCCAATCACCACCCACTACTACCAAAAAAACAAAAAAAACCATTCTCTCATAAAATTTCAAGACAAACGGGTATCATCTTTGTGGGTTTTAATGGTTTTCATTTAATTGCTTTTCTTAATGTAATTATTTTTTTCCAAATCTCTATTTGTGGTTTTTTCCGACTTTTCCAAAATTTCCAAACCTACAATTACCAGTCACCACCATGTGAGCCCATCACCTACCCGGTCACATTGTCGGAAACCCGCCGCACCGCCGCCTAAGGCTATTTGTCGCTAACCATTGCACCGTCGCGCAAGCTGAGCCGTTGAGAACCGCGCACCGCCACGCGAGCCACATTTGTCACGAACTCGTCGCGCCGTCGTGCGACCTTACTTTGCAAGCCCCCACCCACCCCGCCGAGCCCCCACCCCGCCCAAGCACCCACCGTCGTCGTATCTGGTCCCCCCACCCCCCGATTTGTCTTCTTCGACATCTACAACCTGCAAGGGAGAAATTTTTTTGTTTTTTTGTTTTTCATGTTTTAAGTTTGATTTTTTTTTCCCCTTTTTTTTAAAGAAAAATTGAAGGGGGAGTTTCGCATTTTAACTTAAACTCAAATTTTTCAACTCAGTTTTTATTTTTTTCTGAAAAGTTTTTTTATCTTTTCTATAAAAGTTTTTTGTCTTTTTTAAAAATTCAAAAAAAATTATTATTTAAACTTAAAAATTTTAACTCAAACTCATTCACTAGACTTTTTCTTTGAACTTTAATTTTAATTCTAAGATATATATTTTTTAAGTAATAATTTTAATTCCAATAATTGTTTTATCATAATTAAAACATAATTTGATCCCTAATTCCATTTAATTCCCTCCAAACTGCAATCCATCACATTCTTTCTTTTATCAAAATGCCCCTAAATTGAAAGCATGTGCCTTGCACATGGGTAAAAAACGTTATTTTTAAGATTTATCTCTCATTTATATATTTTTATATATTTTTTAAGAATTTGGAGGCCTTTTGATAAAATAAAAAAAAAAGTTAATTAACCAAATGATATCCTTATAAAATATTTGAAAACCATGGTAGTAATTTATCCAAATTTTAAACTAGTATAATACATTATGCTGTTTTGATCATTCACTTTTTTTTTTTCTTTTTTTTTAAATCAAGCCTGTCAAAATTTACGTTGACACGTTAGTTTAACAATCTATTTGGATTCGGAGATGTTCACTAATAACTTGAAGCCAAAAAGGCCAAACACCACAAACTCTATGTCCAAACACAAATTGCAACCACACCCATAAAGCCCCGCTGTAGGGTTTATCAACAACGAAATTCACTCCCCAATTCCCACTCTCCAAAAAACCACCGCCAACCAGCGTCGTTTTCCCATTTCCCCATGCACTTCCGCCGCTGAAAAAATGGGCGGTGCTACCAACAGATTCTTCTCCCTCCTCACCACCACCACTTCAACCTCCTCCTCCTCCTCCTCCGCCGCCTTCGCCGCCGCCGCCGCCCCGATCCCTCTCCTACTCCACCACCACCGCCGCCGCTGCTCCTCCCTACTCCTCCTCCGCCGCCGCCTCAGACCCCCTCCTCTTCCACCCTCTCGTCTCTTCCAGTTCTCTCCCTCTCCCAAGTCCCCTCGCCGTTTCCACTCCCACGCCCTCCCCGACCACCCCCATTCCCCTTCCCTCTCTCCTCCATCGGCCGCCGTCTGCCCCGAGTGGTCCGACCTCCTCCACGCCCTCTCCGCCGCCGGCTACTTTGACCGCGCCACCGGGCTTCGCGACGGCGATGAGTTCGCTTGTTCTCCGCAGTTTACCGACGAGTTCCGGCGCTCAGCGAGCGCGTGCCTGGAGTTCGCGCGCGAACGAGCTGGTCTCGTCAGGTGGGGTTTGGTTTTGCTGTTGCTCTTTTTGGATTTGAAGTTGTTTTAAGATGAAGATTTGTGTTGAAATGATCTGTGGATTGTGTTTTTGTTGGAGCAGATTGCTTTCGAGGAGAGATGTGGAGGCGGTGATCGGAAATGGGACTCCGTTTCTTTTCCTCGAAGCCGAGGATTTCGCTGCAAAGCTGAGGACTTCTCTGTTCAATGGTGAATCCAATGTGAGTTATAGGAGAGAATTAGAGATAGTAATAGTTGTATTGTCTTTCTTGCTTCAAGTTATCCATTATATTGTTTGGATTGGATGGTACAACCGTACAAGAGCCGGACTCTTGCGGTCATGATCAAAGATAAGCTCGGTTCGAGTTTATTGCTCGAACTTCATAACCCATTGTTGTGTTTATTTAAAGTTCTTAGTTTGGTTTGGTACATTACCTCCCAAAAAAAAAAAAAAAAAAAAAAAGTTTGGTGTGGTACAAAAAGCCAAGCTCATGTATTACCATCTTTCAATGCATCTAACTGTTGAAAGCATAACCAGCTGGTGACATGTTCCATATTTATTGGGATGTAGGAATTCTCTTGTTAAGACCCTATGGATCAATTAAAACCTCAAATTCATACTAGAACCGTTGGATCATCACTTATTCGATGAATAGAGATAATGACTAAAAAATATAAAGAAACCCTTAGAATTTGATCAGAATAAGCATACATGGGAATTTGAAAGAGTAAAAAATTTCTATTTATACTCCCAAGTATAACATTCTGGAAACAAAAAAATTAAAGTCCAGCCACGAGGTCTAAGTATTAAGTATGAATCATAGTTCTAATACTATGTAATCCATTTTATATATCCCATGCTTCAAATTCTATCCTAGGATGAAAATATCCGACGAAGTAAATCCATCTCTAGCAAGAGAATATCCTTCGGTTAGATCGAAAGGAAATTATGTCTCTAAGAATTTGGATATCTGTGGACCAAATCTATCAGATGGAAATGATGATAATTTATCGTTTTGGTTTATCTCAAGTAAAAAAATATCCTGAGGATGCAAAAATGGATATTCTCCTAGTGCTTTAGATTTTTTCCATACCATGTATTGTTTAATTATTCTTTTCTTCTTAAAACTTGTTGAGGACTACACTGTTGTTATGTAGTAATCTTTGTTTGCTTAACTATTTTCTTACCGTTGTCAACTTTTCTTCCAAAATTTAGGGATTGGATATTGACAAAGTGAGCACAGTTGATTTGATGAAATTCATATTGAGTTATACAAGCAACCTCATCTTTCCTTCGGAAAGTAATAGTCTCTACAATATAAAACTTGTTGAATCATCTGTCCGGAATCTTTTGCGCGAGTTTGCCAAGCTATGTTATGTTGTTCCCGATTCCAATTATTTTGGTTCTGCACAAAATCAGTTAGTTGATAGAAACAAAGAGCCAGTGAGACCTCTTGGGCAAAAAATTGAAATGAAAAGAGGTGACTGGATTTGCCCAAGGTAGTACTTTTTATCTCGCCTGTTCTTTGATTTTGTGATTGTTTCTTTTAGAATTATATATATATATATATATATATATTTATCTATATTTATTTTCATCTGTCCACAGATTATCACATATCGTTGATGATGAAATGTTTTCAATTTGTACCGAGCAGGTGTAGTTTCATGAACTTCGCTAGAAACCTAAAATGTCTTGAATGTGAGGAGGCACGGCCAAAGAGGCAGCTGACTGGAGGAGAATGGGAGTGTCCTCAGTAAGCATCGCTTTCCTGCTCTTTTCTCTACTTTTTAATAAATCCATTTTTTGTTAAATTAATCAAGAGAATGAATTAAGCCATTTATCTATCTTAGATGCGATTTCTTCAATTACGGGAGGAACATGGTATGCTTGAGGTGTGATTGCAAGCGCCCTGGAGATGTCTCAGTTAGTACCCCGAATACTAGATTAGGTGGGGCATATGAGAATGGAAGCAATTCAAAAACAGCTGATATCGATAGCCGGCTGGCTGCCAATGAAGAGAAGGCCCAGCGGTGGTTTAGTAAGATGTCTCAGCTTGACAGTACGTCTGACATGAGTAGTGCCATAGCAGATGATGATTTTCCTGAAATTATGCCGTTGAGGAAAGGTGTTAATAGATTTGTTGTGAGCACAAGGAAGACTCCGTTAGAGAGGAGGCTGGCTAACTCCCAATACCAAGCCAACTCGGGTAACGATGGCACATTAAAAGGTAATATCATCTTGTTCTTTTGTATTAATATTGTGACTTTTTAGTCTGGTCAATATAAATTATTAGATGAGGCCATAGATTAATCTTTTCCCAATCACGTGGAACTGATGGACAACAATGCTGGTACAGATAGTCAGCAGTTTGGACAGCCTGGAGGGAGAAATTCAAATTATGTTCCATTTGTGCCATTACCTCCTGATATGTTTGCAAAGAAACCGGAGAATTCAGGGGCAGAGAATGGAGGGAAGGCACTTGCTGGCAGCCATGAATCCAGTGCACCGAATGAGTGGGTAGACAATGGTGCTGGAACCCATAAATCCGAAAAGACCGTGCAGAAGCAATTCAGCCAGGCTGAAAGCAATAACGAGAAAGAACAAGATGAAAAATCGGAGAGATGGTTTAAGAAGGTTGCAGAGCTGCATAATGTTACGGATCTGGCCAGTGCAATTTCAGACCAAGATTTCCCAGACATTATGCCAATGCGTAAAGGAGAGAATCGGTTTGTTGTCAGCAAGAAGAAAGATCGTTCATTGACTTCTCCGGCATACAAGAGACAAATGGCCATGGAGCAAGCTGCCGATACTAAATTTGTCCCCTTTGTTCCCTTTCCACCGGATTATTTTGCAAAAAAAGACAAACCACTAGCAGATGGCAATGAGCTGGCTAAGATCGATGCTGCTGAAGCAACTTCAAGTCCTGAAATGGCAGAAAAGGTTCCAGAACGGTTGGACAATGCCGGACCACCCTCAGGCGGTAACCTAAGTGAGAATAAAACCTCTGCTACTTACGCACAATCAGCCAGCGGAAAGTTTACCCAGAATTTTTCTAAATCCTACGGCAGCAGTGATGACAACTTGGGCAGCGGAATTTCCTCGAAAGGAACTCCAAACAGGACCCCAGATCTATCAGGAAGTTCTCTTCAACAATCCGAGAACCAGAACATTAGAGAGGGCTGGACTGGAAAGAGCCTGGAAGGGTCGGCAGTGAAAGAGCCGGATCCTTTAGACATGTCAGAGGAGGCCAAGGCGGAGAGATGGTTCAGACGAGTTGCCCAGATCAAAGACATCTCAGAACTCAGTCAGATTCCCGATGAAGATTTCCCGTCAATAATGCCGATGCGGAAAGGGGTGAATAGGTTTGTGGTGAGCAAGAGGAAAACACCTCTAGAGAGGAGGCTGACATCTCCCCAGTACAGAAGAAACCTCCCCATTGTGAGCTCCGATCCAGTTAAAAAGGACGACGACAGTAGCTAAAGCATGGAAATTTCTTTATGTTCTAAAAATTTTGATTCGTGACATTGGAAATTGGTAATTTTTATTCATCATAAACTCTCGTGGAAAAGGAAGAACTGCTCAGTTATCACCTATTCAATTTGTTGTAATGTGTATAAAGAATTTTAGCATTTGAGCTAAGTAAAATTAATCAAATAAGCTTATGAACTTATTTGGATATTTCTACTTGTAAAAGATAAGAAAACATGTATGTTAATTTATAAGTTCTTTCTCTTTAAGGGCCACCCTTGGGTGTCGTAATTGCTCTTTCTTGGAATCGTGTCGGAATTCATTTTTTATCATTGGATTAGGAGATCTTTCACGGGAACCGTGTCGGAATTCTTACTTTTAGTGCCGTTTGATTCGTCAACTCGAATCTAAAATTTTCATTTCAGTTTTTTTCTTTTTTTCAAAAAGTTTTTTGTCTTTTCTAAAAAAGTCAACAAAAATTTCTATTGAAACTTAAAATTTTCAACTCAAACTGATGAATCAAACGGATCCTAAGAGACCCAAACGCTCCCTTAATTTTTATAATTTTTGGTGGGAAAGACCCAAAGAGACATTTTGTCATATGTTTCATGCTTTTCTCCCTCTTCTTTCACAGGGTGGCAGGATTTTTTTTTTTTTAAATAAGAAAAAAAGAAAAACTAACACCAAAAGTGGGACCCATTCACCTAGCAAGTAGTGTTTTTCATTAATCTAATGATTTATAATGTTATGATTATACACATAAACATAACATTTGACCTTATCAAAAATGTTAAGATTATATGATTTGATTTTGTCATAACATTGGATTATATGTATAATTTGATAATAATATTACATTTAACTTTATTTAAAAAATATAAAGTTTAAATCCTCTTAACTTTGATTTTTTTTTTTTTAAAAAAAAAGTAAAAATAATAATAATAATCCATAATATTAAGAGCCAGCATGCAGTAAACCTTCGATGGTCGTAGTGATCAAATAGAGGAATTTTTGGAGTGGATTGCCATCTGTGGATCATTACTTCGAATGTATTGCCGTGGCAGAAGAAAGGCAGGTCCGTACGGAAGGTAGGCACGTGCCCCACTGAGAAAATGAAAAGACCGACATGAAATGAAATTGTGTATGGTATCTTTAAGGATGTGTCATACTATGTTGGACTTCCTTTTGGGTCGTATTTCCACTACATAATATTGGGCTTAAGTTGTGTTGTGCCATCACTTCTTGTTCTTCATGTGATTGGGCTTTATTCGGTCAGTATAGTAATTAAGATTGTCATCTTTTATACACAAATTTATAATAGAAAATGTTAGGAACCAATTTTAATATTAATTTTTGAGTATTAATTTATATGATATATGAGTTGTCATATTCTTATTAGTAAATATTTAAAGTATTATTATATTAATTAATTATATTTATCAATAAAAATATGATATATGAGTTAATATCAAAAAATTAAAATTGGAGTTGATCTCTCTCATATTATTCATTATACTATAATATAAATAATATATATAAACATATTTAATTCATTTGCCGTTCTTTGTCCTTGTACTCTCTCTTTTCATTTTGCTCCAGCTTGCAAAAACTCTTTTTTTTTTTCGCTCTTCTATTCATTTTCTCTCTTTTCATAGGGTGTTGCTTTGAATAAAATTTTCAAGATTTTAATAGTATTTTAGCTCATCAATCTTGGTATTATTTGTACCCCTACTAAGTGAAAAATTATGGATCCCTTATTGCAACTAGCAATTGAAATAGAATCTCAATTGGTGAAGAATTTGGCTGGTAAGAACTCCCAAAAGGTTACTCAAGATGCTGCAACTGCAAAGAAACCTGAAGAAACTAAGCTTTTGTTTAATGTTCTAAATTAGAACTCAAATTTTTTATCTCAATTTTTAACTTTATAATGAAAAGTCAACAAAAATTATAACTAGTTTTTAAAAAATCAACAAACTCCAATTTTAAAATTTAATCTTCAACTAACGGACCAAGCAGGGGCTAAGATGAGCAAATTAGGCCTCGTTTGGTTCGCCGGTTTCAACTCAAAATTTTCATCTCAGTTTTTGTCTTTTTCTGAAAAAGTTTTTTATCTTTTATGAAAAAATCAACAAAAATTACTATTGAAACTTAAAATTTTCAACTCAAACTGACGAACCAAATGAGGCCTTAGTGATTTCTGAAAAAAAAAAAAAAAAATTGAAGTTTTGAGCAATGCGATGACATTTGAGCCAAAGTTTGACGAGGGAGAGTTGGAGA